>JAEVFN010000094.1:195278-290278 GCA_030449075.1 Murraya paniculata | reverse complement strand
TATCTAGGATTGATAGATAATATTAGTAATCATAAGATTACAAGATAGGAGCCAAACCTCAAAGATCAACATGCAAAATTTCTAATGGATGTATTTTTGTTGTTTCAATATATGGAAAAATGTTGCATATGGCTTGTGCCATACTGATAAGCACTACGTAATTCAACTGTACTATATTTTTCTAAGTCAAAGGTACGAACTGAAAGTTTCATGATTTTTTTTTATGCAAGAATTGTGGGATGCCCTAATCTCTTATGCATGCTATTATAATTGAGAGACTTGTGAGGATAAGTAAACAAGGCCATTTTGGCATTTTTATCGAATTGAAAGGTGTTTACAGCAAGAAGATGCATATTATCAGATGACAGAGGACTAAAGTTGAAGTTGACAACAGAGATGACTTAGTAGTCAACAACACATGGGATTTATTTGAATTATTGATTGTAGTTAAGCTTCAACTTGACAGAGTCTATCTCTAGCAATCCCCTTGAGCAATGTGGTCCCAATACTCATTTTTGACAAAACAAATAGATTTTTGGAATTTAATGATTGCATTATTGTCAGTCAATAATCTAGAAACACTAATTAGGTTCTTAGCAATACTTAGTGCATGTAGTATATCTGTAACTAATACTTAGTGCATGTAGTATATCTGTAACATAGAGATTTTCTATGGTAAGTGTGTTCAAAATTGCTAAACCAACGTGTTGAATAGATAAACCTAATCCATTTCCTATATGTAACTTCTACATACTAGTATAAAGTGAACAAGATAAGGATATACCTCCATTCTGAGTAGCATGATTTGTAGCTCCAGAATCAATATACCAAGCCTGATAAGTGATAACATTGTGGTTTGCCAGAGGAATAGCTATACCTTAACTGAGAGCAGTACAAGTATTTCCAGAAGACGCATTTGTAGAATTTGGGTCAGTATTTCCTGCATACAAGGCAGTAGGTGCACATCCATTGCAGAAACCACGAGCACCTTGAGGATATACAAAGCTAGGTGACATAGAGGGTTGATAGTTCGGTGATGACTGGTAAGCAATATAGCCTTGAAAACCTCTTCTTCTAGGAAAACCTCCACTAAAACCTCTTCCAAAATCTCTTCCATAATTTCCTCCAAACAATTAACCACCTCTTGGCCTGAATCTTCCTGAATTACCTCTTGTTTTGGAACAAAGCCATAATTAAACTTGTTTCTACATTTATAGGCTCCATGACTAGGTATAAAGCAAATTTAACAAACAACATTCTTATCTCCGCCTAAAAAACCACTAGATCCACCATCATCAGTCATATTGTTTCTAGAGTTGGGCCTATTATAGTTCTGTCCTTTCTATGCAAAGTTTACACTTGTATTATGCATCACTTTAAATTGTGTTTTTCCATTACTCATTTTAAGCCTTATTTCATGGCTAAGTAACATCGAATATAAGTCCTTAACAATTATCTTTTCCTTCTCAAGCCCAGTTAAGACATTGGTGATAAAGTGGCTCATAGGAATCATCTAATCCAGAAGAATGTGCGTAATAAACTCATTTGATGAAAGTGCATTAGCTTCAATGGCTAAACTATGAGAGATCTTCTCCATCTTATTAAAGTAACCACTAATAGAGAGTGATCCTTTTTTGGTAGTTTGGATTTGCATCATCAGAGGCATAAAACGTGCTTTAGATCGAGACATGAAGATTTCTGCAAGCTTTTTCCAAAGCTCCTGTGAAGTTGCATAACTTATCACCATTACCGGCACGTTATCCACCATTGATGAAATCAGCCCGTTCAATAGTAGCTTATCAGCTTTCTTCCGCATAATATATTTTGGATTTTCAGTTGGCCTTTCAACTGTGACCTCAGATCTGCTTGATTCTTCAACTAATGATGGCAGAAATTAAGTAGGACAAGGCTTATTGCCATTAATAGAACCTTCAAGACCATTGTCGATGATTGATGCAAGCACTTATGTCTTCTCCACAATATAATTTGTTTGATCTAGCTTTACAAGTTGTATGAAGCTAAAGGACTGTGAAGATGAAGCTGTAGTGTTTGAACTTGCCATGTTTGAATGGCTCTGATACCATGAAAAGGTTTATATTGATGTGTTTGGATGCTGAGAAAATCAAAGAAAATATTAAACCAACAAGAGAAAATTTTATTGGTTAGAACTTACTAGATTGTGTTACAGAGTATGGTATTGATACTACTTGTTAGGTAACTAACTCAGCTAAATATCTAACCAATTATAGCATGACAGCTGTAAAATTTAGCTGGCTTTACACGCGCGAGTGATGATTAACTAATAACCAAACTATTCAAGCTTGCTAAGCTTCAGCCAAGTCTCAACTAAACTTCAGCAGCAGCAGCTACATGCTTGAGCAGTCCGGAACCTGCTGGAACTTTCAGCTATATTCTCAATCCTCTGGAGTACTCCTAACAGTTTTCAATTGATCAAACCAATTCTACCACTTCAGGTGAAGCAATACTGTCAATTTTCTTGTCATTTCTTAAGATTGACCTTACATTATTATGTAAGATAACAAGGCCCCATATCCTGATACAAGATTTCTCATCTAATTCATTTCCATTTTGCTTATTTATGTAATAACACCCTCATGGGAGCATTTTAACAGCAAAAATCAAAAGGGAAATTAATTTTTTGCTTCATTTTCCTTTGGGTCTGTCTTGTTGCAACATAACATAAATCTTCCAAAGTAACTGACAGTTGATGATAAAATTGAAGTAATAGATCTTTTATAAATCGTAAATTTGCAAATGATTTTATGGGGATGTCCCTAATTACATATCATCTAATAGATCTTTTATAAATCGTCTAATTTCCTTTTAATTTTTTTGAGTTATTCTAAAGATTGACAGCTAGCACACCAAATTCATAATAATATTGAAGGGTAAATAGTCCTTTTAATTCACATAATCATAAATGGGCATACACACACTCTAATCAGATTAGATAATTGATTGTTTATTCTTGTTTTATTAATTACAAGCATCGCGATGACAAATAAGCTTGCATTGTTATTATCCAATCAAAATCATCTTATTTTTTGTACGTAAATAATATAAAGAAAGAGAGACATAATTCATAAAATATGGAAAATTGGTTATTTATTCTTATTTTTATATTAATTACAAGCGTCATAATTATTGATGAATAAGCTTGCGTTATTATTGATCAATTAATGATCTCCCACTTGACCCAAAATTATCCAATACACTGATACTTATGTAATGTTTACTTACTGGAGCGGGAGTAGAGAGTGTGAAGTCCTCCCACTTCAGTGTTTACTTACTTGTTTAAAAGAGAGAGTGTGAGTCTCACTCCGTGGATCCCAACCACTTTTGGAGTGTGAAGTGGGATTCCCACTCCCCCACTCCCACCTCTTCTTTTTTTGCCCTTTTTATTAAAATAATTTATATTTATTAAAATAAAATAATATTACATTTATTTAAAAATAATAATATTTTATTTATTTAAATAATATTATTATATTATTTAATAATATTAAACTTATTAGATAAAATATTATTATATTCATAGAGAATTAATAATATACCATATACTATCTTTATTTGAAAATATAATATTATTATATTTATTTAATTTAATAGTAATATATTTATTTACTATTAATAATTAATAATAATAAATAGTTTATTCAAAAAAATATTAATTTGTACTATATTATTAATAATAATGTTTTATTTTTGTTGCTCTTATCAATCATTTTTAATTTACATAATTATAATTAAAAATTAATAAAAAATTATGATTTACATAACTAAAAATATTAATAATAACTATTAAGTTATATAATTAAAATTAATAATAAAATAAATAGTTTATTTTATAAATATATTTTTATTAAAATATATTTTTATCAACATTGTAACTAAAAAATATAATTTTTTAAATAAGGGTAAAATTATAATTTGAAATTATTCACTCCTAATTAAAGACAATGTAAACACATAAATAGGATTTTAATTTTTATTCCACACTCCCATTTCAATATAAGTAAACAACTTACTCCCACTCCACACTCCACACTCCTAAGATTCCCACTCCTAAGGATTTTCAATCCAATCCGAGAAGTAAACAATACCTTAATTGCTAATGTTTGATGAAATTTTTCTAAGTAGAGTCTTCAAGTTATTTAATGAAATGCCCGATAGAAACAACGTCACTTGTATTATTCAAATATGAGGTATGAAATTGAATACAATCCAAACACTACTCTTGCTTTGTAGCTTCTATTGGAGTTTTATTTCAAAGAAGCCTTGCTGCTACTTGGTAATAGTCTATTGAATTATATCATGGCTTGATATTTCCATAATTTTTTGTAGGTTAAACCTCTTAGAGATGCATTTACAAAATTTAATGTTTTGAAACAGGTTATTACTTAAGTTACTATCTTAAATCTTACAATCATGCTAATCTAGTTTTTTTTTGCTGCAAACTATTGGTTCAGCACAAGGTGAAATGACGCAACGCGGAAGCGATACTAAATTTCGTTCTAGCGAACGTTCTTGATAACTCACGAAAGGGGGCTCTCACAAAGGAGAAAATATCTCAATTGAGAAAATACTGAATATTATTAATAAAAAACTTATGTGTGTTACCATAAACTATGAATAACAAGTCTATATATAATAGTAGCCAACTTAATCCTAATCTTTCTCAAATAAGAGAAATAATTTAAAATCCTAATTAGACTAGAATTACAAGCATGACTCAAATAAACTTAATAAAATAAGATAAATTCTAATAAAATACTAAATAATAAATTTACTCAATTTTATCTAATATGCTTCCTACATCAGTCTCCCCCTTTTGAAAAAAACTCATTCTCGAGTTTTGTTGAAAATAAAGACAATCTGGAGGATGAAACTTGTAGTAGAGTAGCAATGAATCTTGGAGCTCGAACTCATAGTCTTTCGTATCAATCTTCCTTGAAACTCGAAATGCTCCATTCTTTATCTTCTTCTTGATCTTGTTTGTCACTCTATAAAATGGTAAAATCTTGCATGAATAAATAACTTTGAAGCCTTTCAAGTCTTTTATCAAACCTTGCTCTATGTTCTCGCCAAATAACCTCATCTTGGCAGTCATATTTTCTTCAAGAATAACTTTCTTGTCTCCACTATGAATAGGCAAAATCATATCAATTATCTTTGGGTCTTCTTAAATAATTGGTTTGGCTTTAACTTCAAAATCAGTTAACTCTATATGATCTTTTTGAAACATGATGCTCTTGTCATCAACTTGATTTGATGAAGTCATATCAACTATATTATCCTTTATAACAATTGACGACTCTTCAACTTGAGTTTCTTGAACTTCAATTGTACCATTCAACTCAGTGCTCAAATTAAGACAAGAAATTAACGCATCTTGTGTAATTTTGAGCATGACTTCAATTATTTTATGATGCTCATAGGTATATCTTCGACTCAGTTGAAGTTTTAGTAATGATTCTTGAGATTTTCTCGTTGAACTCTCCATTATCTCAATTGAATATTGCATTGATTGCAACGCCCTCGATGATTTTTCAAGATGCTTTTCTCGTCATTCATCTTCCACTTCCTTTTCATCTAAATCATCTGAAATTGGAAAAGATGGAGTAGCTTTTGTATTCCTAATAGAGCTACTTATTTCCTCTGTTCCGTTGCTCTTCTTTTGCTCACTAAAATTGTTTTCTAAATCAACAGTGTCAATACATTTTACTTCTTGATTACTTCTTTGGGTAAGTCTAATCTCTTTTGATTCATGTCTCATGCCAAATAATAATTCTTCCATTGCTGTAATATGGGTCTGTATTGACTGTGGGGCTATTATAGTTTCACGCCATGCTTCTGCTAAATGGATATGTGATTGTTCAAGTAGCTCTATCCCCCTTGTAATTCAATCTTCAAATTGAGTATTGCTTTCTTCAGAAGCTATTGTGATCTTTTTTTTAAGTTTTTTTGGTTTTTAAAGAACAAAAATTAATGGGTAATAATGTAATTAAATAAAAGTGATGGGGTAAAATAATAAATAAGTAAAAATTTGTGTTGCTGGCAACAATGATCGGAAAATTGAACTAAAATAGGTGGATCTACAAGATTTGATGATGGTGAGTGTGATGGCGGTGGTGGTTTGTCTCAAATCATTGAGGGTTGACCAGAAATTGAATTGAAGTGGCAGTTGGAGGTTGGTTCGATTCCCATGAAAAGAGAGGCAGTTGGTAGCGAGAGTTGGTCCAAAAGAAGGGGGTGATGATGATGAACGGATTAGAGGTTGTGGTGGTTCGCAAATGGCAACAGAGGGCCACGAGTTGAGTAGTAGTTGGTGCAACTATTTTGGTGGCTTACGGTGGTGGATCGATGGTGAGATGGGTCGAGTTTTGATGGTCGGCTTCTTATGGCTCTAATAGTTGAGAGGATCGATGGAAAAGATGAAGAATGACGGTGACGTTAGCTGCGCGCAGTGGTTGTGAGGGTGGCACCATTTTTTTCTTTTTTCACTTGGTGGAATTAATGGATGATGGATAGAGGATTTGTGTATAGGGGATGGTTGATGATCAGGAAAGCTTTGTCTAGTATAGAGAAAGGCTCTGATACCACTTCACGCAGTGCATAAGCGATACTAGATTTTATTCTAGCGTACGTTCTTGATAACTCAAGAAAGATAACTCTCACAAAGGAGAAAATATCTCAATTGAAATAACACTGAATATTATTAATGAAAAACTTGTGTGTGTTACCATAAAATAACAAGCCTATATATAATAGTAGCCAACTTAATCCTAATCTTTCTCAAATAAGAGAAATAATTGGAAATCCTAATTAGACTAGAATTACAACCATGACTCAAATAAGCTTAATAAAACAAGATCAATCCTAATAAAATACTAAATATTAAATTGACTCAAATACTATAATTTCTAATAAATTCTAATTTATTTTATCTAATATCCTTCCTACATCATGAAAGGCTGAAATGTTTTAGCTCTTCCATGACGAAGGTTTTACAGCATGATCTTTTGACTAAAGGTAATATTTCTTGTCACTTTTGTTATCCTCTGTTTCTTGCTGCAATTAAAAGTTGAGGACCCTGCTTCTCGCTTCTTTTATCATGCTATTTATGTTTATAGGAATTAAGAAGCCACCAGATTAAGTGATTTTCAGTTTTTGGTACGCGAGTTAATCACAAGATTTTGGATTCCCTCTTGTTTGTGGTGCAGTTTACCTTAATAACATTAAGATAATTGATGCTTCATCTAGCTCTGCAATTACCTTTTTTCTCTTGTTTTTCCCTTTTTTTTTTTTTGTTTGGGGGGGGGGGGGGGGGGGGGGGTGGGAGGTGGGGGAGGTGGTTCCTTTGACTTGCATTTATTTCATTTTAATCGTTTGTTTATATTAGATTGTTGATTTTCTGGTTGCTAAGGTACATATAATTATAATAACAATAATTATGGGCGTACTATGGAAATCTAAGCCACTAGCAACAACGCAGGCAAAAGTCAATTGTCAAAAGCTATCAGTGAAGTTAGGGTGCGTTTGATGTGCCGTACTAATTGAACTATATTAGATTGTAATGGATTGTATTGTATTGAAATGTATCAGATAATACAGTACCATGTTTGGAGGAATATGGACTGTATTATATATTTTTAATATTTAATAATATTAAATAAAACTATATAGTTATTATTTATTTATATTGAATAAATATTATATGAACTTAATAAATATTTACTATTTAAATTAATTTATTACTTAGATTTATTAATAGAAATATAATTATTTGCCGCGGACATCAGCATCTTTTCTTATTTATCAATTGAACATAAATTAAGGAAATATAATATTTGATTTGTACTTGATTTTGAAGATTATTTCTTTCCCATTTGGCAAATTAACCAGCTCCCAAGTTTTAATTTTCACAACGGTGGCCATTTACTCATTCATTGCATTGATCCAATCTTCATTTCTTGAAGCCTCCTTAAAGTCTTAAGGCTCACAAGAAAATAAAGCAAATTCACGACTCATAAATTTCTCTTAATGACTTTATTTGACTTGGAGGGCTTTCATCATTTGAAGAACTTTTTGTTCCTGAATTTGGAGAATTTTATTCTAAATTATTTTGCTGTGAAGAATTTGGTGGGGATGTTGGAGCTTCAAAAAAGCTAGATGCTTGAGATTGATCTTTTCCCACTGCCAAGCTGATGCTTTATCAAATACAACATCTCTTGAGATAATAAGCTTATTTGTTATAGGATTCAATAACCGATACCCTTTGGACTCATCGCTATAGCCAATAAATAAATACTTTTCACCTTTTTCATCAAACTATTCTCTCTTTTAAGCTGGAATAAGAGCATAAGCAATACTCGCAAAAATCTTTAGATGATTAACAGTTGGCTTTCGGTTGTGCCAAGCTTCAAATGGAGTTTTGTCTGTAACAGCTTTTATAGGGGACCTATTAAGTATGTACATAGTTGTATGACATGCTTCCACCCATAAGTTGTTGGACTACATTTGCCTTTCAACATGCTCCTCGCCATCTCTATAATCGTGTGGTTCTTCCATTCTGCCACTCTGTTTTGCTGTCGAATTTAGCTGACAGTAAGTTTCCTTTGAATCCTATATCGTTACAATAATTCGTGAACAGTGTAGATAAATTCACCACGATGATCAGTTCTCAAGGTCTTCATTTTACATCCACTTTGCCTTTCTTCAAGAGTTCTAAACTGGAGAAAAGTTGAGAAAGCTTCTAATTTTTCATTTAAAAAATAAATCCACATCATCATTGTATAATCATGAACAAAAATAATGAAATATCTCCTGTTATTGAGAGAGAGAGTCCTTGGAGGACCACAAATATCAGCATGTACCAACTCCGACAGTGCTTTGGTTCTCCATGAAGTTTTAGGGAATGAAAGTCTATGCATTTTTGCATATGCACAACCCTCACAAACTTTTTCATGTCTTCCAGCATCAGGTAATCCAATCACCAAGTTCTTTTGCTTGACCAAATTCAGCCCTTTATAGTTCAAATGGCCATATCTGAAATGCCATAAATTTGACAAATTTGAATTTCTAGTTTTCAGAGCAACATTCTTATCAAGTGGCATAACAAGAGGAAAAACCTTATTTTTTAACATTTCGACAATGGCCACTATTTGATTGGTTGTTTTATCAATAATTTTGCATTTTTCATGATCAAAATAAATTAAAAAACCTTTTTGAATTAGCTACCTCACACTCAAGAGCTTCTGAGTTAAATTTGGAACATAAAGAACATCATAAATGAGCTTTTTGCTGCCTCTCTTTGTATAAACAAGAATAGTGCACTTTCCCATAGCTTTCTGCATCTTTCCATCTCCAAGCTTCACTTGTGAATTAAAACTTTGGTCAAGGCTGATGAAAATGTCATGTTCAACAATCATATGGTTACTACAACCGCTATCCAAGTACCACAAATTTTGTGACAACATCTTTACTTGAATAAAATAAGTAATCTCCATCACTTTGTAAAATTTGCCTCATTTTTGCCTTTTCTATTTTGATACCAGTAATCCCTTTGAGAATGGTTAGGAATGCGACACCTTGTGCATTTATAACTATAATCTTTTGATTCATGATTAGACCAATTATAAATAATGCACTGTGAAATCAAAATTTTGTTGTAAGCTCCCTTTATCATTTTTTTCATTTGTTGCGGTTGTCGTTTTGTTCTCTTTTGCCCTTTGCCACATTGTCCATTTCTTTGAGATGAGTCTCTGTTCTTCAATTCTTTCTTGTTGCTTCTATTCTGATATGGATTATTAGTCTTAGATTGAAAAGCTTACTTTATAGGCTAACTTGAAGATCGATTAATTCTTTACCCATAAGACTGAAACGATCCTGACAAATTTGAAAAAGTCATCTTGGATAGATCCCATGATCCTTCAATGGCCGCTGCTGCATGATCAAGCTTGGGAGGAAGACATTTCAACACCTTTTCATTCACCTTCTTGTCTTCAATGGTGTCTTAGCAACTTTTGATTTGGTTCACAATCTCAATTACTTTACAACAAAAATCCCGAACCCCTTCATAGTCTTTCATGATAAATTATCGAACTCTTTACATAAAGTCTGCAACTCAATGGTGGCTACTTTTTCAAAACCTTATAATTCTTCTCTTAGAATCGCCCAAACATTTTTGGCCTTTTTGACACCAAATATTTGGAAAAAATTGACTTACTAACACCTTACTGGAAGTATCGAATCTCTGTATGTTTTCATTGTACTACTGTTGATGTGCTTGAGTTCTATCCGAAGAACTCCCAATTCTGGTGGTTGAGCATATCCATCTTCAACAATATCACATAAATTTTGAGAGAGAAAAAGGGTTCCATTTGACTACTGGAATATTCAAAATGTACTCTTTCCAATATTGAAACTTGACTGAGAGCATACAAAAGTAATGTGAACCAGGCATTTGATGCCATTTTAAGGGTGTTTTAGAAAAGCTCTAATACCAATTTTGTTGGGTGCAAGCGGAAGTGTAGAAGAAATTTTATTTAAGAATAGAGTTTGTTGTTGAAAAAAAAAAACTTTTGCTTTATTGCTTAATTCTTCTTTATTATATATATTTTTAGTACAACTAGGGTTCATATTTATATACAGTAGCAAACTCTAGACATTACATTAATCAGGCTTAGATTTCCCAACCTATATTGCAAGCGTAAATGCTACTCCTTAATTCATGTTGAAAACAAACCACAGAACCCTTCAAACTTCTTGCTTAATTTACTATATTGCTAATTACTTCTCAACAGATCTTTCATAGGCAACAAACTAGATTTCTAAACAAATGTATTAATGCATAAAAACTTAAATATTTTATTGTTAGAACTCCTAATTTTTCCTTCCCGTTTTTCATTTATTCATGTATAAACACCCTTGTGGTCATTTTTCTAAGTAACAACAAATATCACAAGGGAAAATCCGGTTAAAAATATCAATATAGTTTTAAAATAACAAAAGCAGACATAAAAATAGCTTAAATTATTAATGAACTTTCTTCTTACGGAGCAAGAAAGGAGGGGGAGCATAAAAATTAAAAAAATTAGAAAATTAAAAGAAAAGATTGTTTGTTGCTGGTAAGGTCTTGGTGCCTGTATTTTTATAAGGGACTATCATTCCAAAGTAGACAAGTTATTGAAATGATGTGCACCGGTAAGTTTAGAGACAAAAGTCCTAAAGCTGTATTAGATTGTTTTGACTATATTATGGAGGGTGCACAACACTAGTACACAGTTGGTTCTCATGAGTCATTGAATAAACCCCAGTCATCTCCACCTGGTGGAGGCATGTACAACTTTAGGTAAGACCTAAAGTTCAAGCCAAATTTGCATCCTTAGTTAGAAAACTCGAAGCATTTAGAGTGAAAAGAAGATTGATGATGTAAAATATTTTCAAGATATTCCATGTCATGTTTGCATATTTATTGACCATTTTACGCAGGATTGTCTGACCTTGCCAGTTCTGAAATTCTGAAAGAAAGTTTGCACGAACAAGCAAACATCATACACAATTTCAATAGGCCAAACCTAATCCATACTCACAGACCTACAACTCTAGTTAGAGAAACTACCCAAATTTTAGATAGAAAAATGACAATCATGCACAACTTTTAACTACATTTTCTACATCATAATTTTCAAAACTCCTAGAGTTACCCATCTTATGTCCCACCACCAAGAAAAATGCTTGAGAATACATTGCACTCATTCATCGAAAAACATGAGTCCTTATAGAAAAAACCATGCCATGAAAACCTTGACCAATTTGACGGGCATCATCTCCATACTTATATCAATTCTCACTGTTCATGAAAAAGGTAATTTTCCTTCTCAACTAGAACCAAACCCTAAGAATCAACAACATCCTTAAATGGGTAGTATAGGAAACTAAAATATAAGCCAAGTCAAATCAGTTATAACCCTCCATGTGTGGTAAAATTGGGGAAAACATATCATTGATTCTCATAAAATTAGTAAGAAGTCAATTTCAAAGAGTAACGAAGAGTTTGGCAAACCTTTACCCAATGAAGAAACAACCAACTCTTCCTGTACCCTATTTCCTTAAGTACTAATCAAACCAAATAAATCAAACCACAATCTTGAGATTGATGAAGTTTTCAAATAAGTGAAAGGTCAACATTCCTTTGCTCCTTTGCTAGGCGTCATTAAACATAAACCATCTCATTTAAATTTCTAAAAAAATCTTTGCACTATAAAAAGGAAACTTAATGCAAAGTAAGACTTTTCTAGCAAAATAGGTAAGCTTCATTCTTTCAACTAATAATGCTTTGAAATACAAGAATCCTGGTTCTCCAACTATATCTTACATTAGGGACCATAGAATTGAACATTCTTTACTTGATCTTGGTGCTAGTGCCAATTTGCTTTTATACTCAGTGTAACAACAACTCAATCTTAGTGAGTTAAAAAGCCAACCTCTACCACTCTTTTAATTGCCAATAGATCGATTAAGGTGCCAAAAGGGACAATTGAAGATGTATTATTCGAAGTTAATAAATTCATATACCCTATGGATTTTATTGTTTTGGAAACTGAACCAATTACAGATGAATGTAGCAAATTCCTAACATATTAGGTCGATCATTTCTAGCCATTGCTAATGCTTTGATTAATTCCAAGAATGGAGTGATGAATTTATCCTTTAACAACATGACGTTGGAACTCAATAATCAACATGTGTAAATGACCTCGTGACAAAAAAAGATGAAGATAGTGAGAATAAGGATATTGAATTCATTAAACAAACCATTAAGGAACACAATCAAGATGAGAATTTTACAAACTCTATAGAGACTTGTTTTGCTAGTTTATTTGAATCAAATCAGGAATTAAAATGTAATACTACTAACATATGCTCTATGCTTGATTCTACACAGGAGCATAAAGATGACAGTAGCCAATTAAACTTTGAAGACATGGGACAACTTGCAGAGACAAAGGAAAAGGAAGCACCGAAGCTTGAAGTAAAGCTTTTACCAGAAAAATTAAAGTATGCATACTTAGCAGATCAACAAACCTTTGCAACTGTAATTTCTTTCCAATTCACAAGTGACCAAAACTAACTATTTTAGAAAGGCATAAAACTGCAATTGGTTGGACCTTAAAAGAATAAAGGGCATTAATCCTTTAATTTGCACACACATAATGCACTTAGAGGAAAATGCCAAAACTATCTATCAATCATAAATAAGATTAAGCCTTTATATGAAAGAATCATTAAAGAATGAATCCTTAAACTACTAGATAAAGGAATTATCTGTCATATCTCTGATAGTAAATGGGTAAATCCAACTAAGGTAGTGCAAAGAAATATGGAATAATTGTTGTAGAAAATAAAAACGGTGAGCTAACCCCAACATGAAACCCATCTAATTAGAACATGTGCATTGACTAAAGAAAATTAAATGATGCCATTAGAAAAGACCATTTTCCTCTTCCATTTTTAGACCAGATTTTCGAGAGAGCAACAGGACAACTTTTTTACTGCTTTTGTAATGGCCACTCAAGCTATTATCAAATTATTTTAGCCCTAGAAGACCAAACAAGACTGCATTCATATGCTCATTTAGAACATTTGTATTTAAAGGAATGCCTTCTTGCAACATTTTAGAGATGCATGCTAAGCATTTTCAGTGACATGGCTGAAAATTGATTAGAGGTTTTTATAGATGATTTAACTACATTTGGAAATTCTTTTGATAAATGTCAATTTGGAAAGAGTTTTAAAAAGTGCAAGGAAAAAGGATTTGTATTCAATGGGAAAAACGACATTTCATGACAATTTATGGAATTGTCTTAGGCCGTGTCGTGTATTAAAATTGAATTGAAGTTGACAAAGCCAAAGTGGAAGTCATCTCAAAATTACCTTCCTCAAAGATAGTTAGGGCATTCCATTCCTTTTTAGGACATGTCGAGTTTTATAAGAAGTTTAAAAAGATTTTAATGGCATATGTAGCCCACTATGTAAACTTCTGATAAAAGACACATCATTCCAGTGGAACAAAGATTGTCACAAAGCCTTTGAAAAGATAATTAGTCTTTTAACATCAATCTCTATAATGTAATCCTCTAATTGTTCTATATCTTTTGAGTTAATGTGTGAGGCCAACGATTATGCTATTAGAGCTTTTTTGGGACAACGAAAGAAAGGCAAACCATTTTTTTTTTGGGTTGCAAGCAGAACTCTAAATATTGCCCAAATGAATTACACTCCACTAAAAAAGAACTAGTTAGTGTAATATTTGTATTGGATAAATTTCAATTGTATTTGATTGGTTCGTCTACTATTATTTATTATGATAATGCCACTGTTAGATATTTAATGTCAAAATAGGATGCCAACCAAGATTAATAATGTGGATTTTGTTGCTCTAAGAATTCAATCTCACATTCAAAGATAAAAAAGGTGCTAAAAATGTTGTTGCAAACTACATTTCAAAACTTACAAATATGTTTCCAATTGATATAACACCCATCAATGATTCTTTCTTTGAGAATTTTTGCTTTCTATATAAAATATGTCTTGGTATGCTAACATTATTAATTTCCTTGCAATAGGTGAAATGCCATCAGATTGGAACTCCTAGGATAAGAGGAAATTCTTAGCAGAGGTGAAACATTTTTACTGGGATAATCCATACTTTTTTAAGTATTGTTCTGATCAAATTTTTCAAAGAAAAATATCATACGAGGAGGTAAAAAATCACATTTAATTTTGCCAATTTAAAGCACGTGGTAGCCACTTTTCTTTCAATAAGATAGTTGCAAAAACATTGTAGTGTGGATTCTATTGACCCACATTATTTAAAGATTCACATATGTTTTGTAGAATCCCATCTTAAAGGCATTTAGTGATGAAAAAGTAACCCAAACTGACTTCAATATTAGCCTTTCCAATTCTAAAAAATCTGTTTATAAGATTGCGGTAGCCAAACTTTATGATTTTTAATGGTTTTATTATAAGGCTAAAAATTACGAATTAAAATTTTCCAACACTAGTTTTCCAACTATGAAAAATCATTACAATTAATATACACTGAGTTTTTGAAAAATAAATATTTTGATACAAACCTAATGATATCTAGTTTAATAAATTATATGAGACTCGATCGAAATAGCAGTTATATAGCATTCAATCAACACTACTCTCAATTTTCTGAATAACACAATAGCACCACTTCCACTCATAACAACATAAATCAATACATGATCATGCTTTCATAATTTTATCCATATGACACATAAAATCATACAATCAATAATCATGCTTTCTAACACAACTCAAAAGTATTGATTACTCCCAAGTACAAGGGTATCTTATTATAATATAGTTTGATGAGTCCGAGATCAATCCACAGAGAAAAGATTTAAATTGTTAATTCCTTTAATTTATCTAAGACCTAAAAAAAATGATTCAGGTACACGCTACTTAATTTAAGTGAAACTATGGAAATAATTTAATTAGGGATATGGATCCACTCTGTAGTAGATATAAATTAACAAAGTCTTTTTATTTAAGTTTATTGCACAAAAGATTAATTAAATAAATTAACATTAGTTTCCCATCAATTGTATTAAGGATTAAGTACTTAATGTACCAAAATTCAATTGGTTTTATACTTAAACTGATATTATTTAGAGTGTAAATGATGTGTTTCTATTGCATTTTAGTTACATTTTGCATAAACATATGTTGAAGTTTAATTTTGATAAATTAATCCTATTTTAGATCATTTACTGCTTTGATTATAATCATAGGTGACTAAGAAGTTCAAATTTTATGGATGGAACGGCATTGCAACAGACTTCCAGAGGAGACAAAAGACCTTTGCTACAGAGGAATTAAAACAAGGCTGAAACAGTGAAAATGCTGTAGACCTCAGCAACCCTATAACAACTGCAGACGAGATTTTGCGCATGTTAACTAAAAGATTGTGATTTAAGGTTTCCAAAAATGGAAGACACGCGACTGTAAGCTTTTGGTTGCTCTAATTCCAAGTTATACAAGGAGCACGCATGAAAAGAAAAAAGGGGAGCCATCATTAAGAAAACAACAGAGAAAAACAAAAAGAAACCAAAGAATAAGAGAGATTTGAGGGATGCAAACAGCACCAGATCAAGCGGAATTGAATCCCTCATCTTTATTTTCTTATTTTCTTTTATCTGTGAGAATGTATTTAATGTCTAAATTAGTTCTTGTTATTATTTCATCACAAATCATGAACTTACTTTATTGTAGTTGGATGCTGAACAAGTTTAATGGTTATTTAACTGATATTTACGAGTTGCTCTGTATTTACTGTAGTATTTTATCTTAATTTTACTTATTGCAATTCCCTATTTCAGTTGATCAACTATTTAGTGGATACTAGCTAAGAAGGAGCTTAAAAAAGGTTTGACTTAATGGGACAAATTAAGATAATACATAGTTTTAAATAGGGTTTCTTAAGTTGAGTTAATCTCAATTTGAATAGAGTCATGCTTGATCTCAAATTAGTAAAGAACTAGACATAGGGATTCATCTTGTAAGGCAATTGGAACCAAGAATGCTTAATTCTATATCTAATGTTGACATAGCAACTAGTCATTATTAGGTTACATTTAGATATAAGATATCTAACAGGCGACAGCTCAGGATGCACGAGAGATTTTGCCCAATGCTGTGGTAGATGCTATAGCATCAGAATTTTAATTGGAAAAAAATAATCAATACCATTAAGTGAATTTAATCACTCAACTACTCCTTTTCCATTGAGTTATCATTGTGTTTGATTTGAAAATTTATCTTATTATACTTTGTTTGCTGCATCTTTAATTTAATTAGCTTCATTAATTATTTTCTTTTAATTTAGACTGAAATTGCACTATTAAGATAATTGCAGCAAATCTGATAATATCAATCCCTGTAAAGACGATCTGAATACTCATCAGTATATTACTAAATATATATACTTCTAAATTGACACCTCTAACATATAGCAGTAGAATAACAACATCTACAAAAAGTCAAAATACCATTTTATCATATTTTACACTAAGATACTAAGAATTTATTGTGCCAAACTGCCTTGTTTATTTAGAATAAATCAAGATTTCAAAATATAAAATTTGGGTAAAATTAGGTAGAAAATAATTTAATTTATATAATTAAAAATAGAATTTGATTAAATCATATTTCTCTACTAAGAGTTTCACCTTACTGTAACTATTATTATTTTTAAAAAATAATTATTAAAATTAAATTACACATAATTAAAATTAAAATAGCCAAGATTGAAAATAAAATAAAATTTAATTATGAATTAAATTTCAAAGTTTTTAAATAAATTAAAAGAAACGAGAAGAAATTTTGAAGATTAAGCCTTTCATTTCCTACCCCTCTTCTGCTCGCAGCCTCGGGCACCCTCTTTTAATTCTCCTCTCTAATTCTGGACTTTGTGCCCTCTTTCTCCTTCTCTTCCTCTCCTTTTATAGCCTATTTTCATTCTTATTTTATTATTATTTTTTTATTGTTATTTATTTATTTACATAGAAACAAGAAAGCAATGAGTGATAATTAAAAGTAACAGCTGCCACTTGACTATTACTCTATCATCATCATCATCATTAATATTATTATATTTCTTCAATAATACAAATGGCTTTACGTCATTTTTTGTTTTTAGAATCCATCTTCTTTTTCTCCCCCCTTCGGCTCCAATTTCCTTTTATTCTTGAAATATATCTACTATATAAAATGACGATAAAATTAACATACTACAATTTAATTTAATAGAAAATTATATTAAGGAAACATTAAGATAATTTATAAGTTATGTATGCATTAGCAATACTGTAAGTGAAAAAATAATAATTTTAATCTGTATTAAGTGTACACTTTTTAATATTAATCAGTTTCATAATTTTATCCATATAACACATAAATTCATTCAATAAACCACATAAAATCATAAATAAAACTAGAAGTTCAAAAGATAACAAACATTTATCAATCTTCAAAGCTAAATCAAAACTCAAGAATTTCTTTAATAAAAAATAGAAACAACATCAAAACTAGAAATCAGAATTCCCACACCAGTGTTCCAGCTCTAAAAAATCATTACAATTAATATATAATGAGTTTTGAACAATAAACATGTTGATATAAACCTAATGATATCTAATTTAATAAACTATGAAGTTTCACATATGAGACTCGATGAAAACAGCAATTGTATAGCATTCAATCTACATTGTTCACTATTTTTATGATAACACAATAGCACCACTTCCACTCAATAACAACATGAATCGATATTATGATCATGCTTTCATAATTTTATCAATATAACGCGCAAAATCATTCAATCAGTTAGATAAAATTATAAATAAAACTAGAAGTTGAAAAGATTTTAAATACTTAACCTATCTTCAAAACTAAATCAAAACTCAAAAACTTCTTTAATAGAAAATAGAAACACCACCAAAACTAGAAATCAGAATTTTCCAACACTAGTGTTCCAACTTTGAAATATCATTACAGTTAATATACAATGAGTTATTTTTTAACCAACAAACATATGGATTTAAATTATTGATATCTAATTTAATAAACTATGAAGTTTCACGCATTAGACTCAATGAAAACAGGAGTTTACTAATGTAGGATGGTTGTATGGGATGAGTAGGGCACTTTAAGAAGATCATAACTTGGGCTATAGGTACCCATTTTGGGTATATAAGATATCCTTTCAAAGCTTACGACGAATTCTTCTTTTCTGCCCCATGATTGAACCAATAATTCTTCTTCTTTCCTAGTTGTATTTTAGTTTTAAGTTATTCTTCTTTATTTTTTCTTTTTCAAGGATTTTTATCTTTTTCTCCTAGATATTGAATTTAGGCACCATTTATTTTTTAATTTCTTATTTAGATTAAGAGAATTTTATTATAAATTAACATTTTGTATTTGGCTATTTTGGTAAATTTACGGTATTTAAGATTACTGTAAAAAGGGCCGAAAAACTTAGTTTTGTTCATTATGACTTTTGTAATAAAATGTTAATTATTTGAAAACCTAGTTTCTTATATCAAACTTTAACATTTTCTGCATCATCAATTGGTATCATAGTAAGTTTACTTGTCAAGTTTGTTTGTCACCACAATCTGACCACACGATCAAATGCACAATCGTCATGAAGACGATGATCAGGGGATGCAGGCACAGACTGTGGATGCTATCAAACAGATGGTTGGAGAAGTAGTTTTGCAATCCATTGCGGAAGTTTCTAACCTGAGAATGGCATCACTGGAGTGAGCAATCGAGGTCCTAGGCTTTCCGTGGACAGTAACCAGGAGAGAGAATAGCAGCAAAGAGTTCATTGTGAGGAAATGAGCCAAAGAGTCAATCCTACAGAACAACCTCATGATTATCACCGTGAAAAGATACTTCAGGCGTTAATTATGAAGTAGTAACTTAGGGCATCAATCGCAAAGTAATGCATCAAGACATCGATCATGAAGTAGTGTCTCAGAATTTAGGACCTGGGAGACGGATGCCGGCACGCGTGCGTGAGGCCCTAGAAAGCAATTTGGAAAAGGATGAATCTGTGGATTATGAAGGGAGGTGCAAAAGGAATTCAAATTATAAGACTAATATAGATCTTCTAGATTTTTATAGTGGAATGCATGTTGAAGAATTTTTAGTTTGGATGTTACAAGTAGAGAATTTCTTCAAGTATACGTAGATTCTACAAGAAAAGTGACTTAAGTTAGTGGCATTTAATTTGAAAGGCACAACATTTGCATGATAGTAATACATACAGAATCAAAGAGGAATTATGGGAAAGCAACTGGTCAAATCGTGGGCTATAATGTAGAGAATGATGAAAGGGCATTCCTACTAGCAGATTGCAAACAACATTGTATTTGAAGTACCCGAACTACTGGCAAGGAAATCACAATGTCGATAAATACACAAAAGAACTTATCATCTACTTGTGAGAAGTAATATGAAGAGTCGGAATTTCAAATAGTTGTGAAGTGTATTGGTAGATTGAAACTAGAGCTACATAATGAAATCGTAGATGCAATCTTGGACATGGGTATGATGGTCAGTAGGGCGAAGAAGATGAAAGAATGAAAACGGCGTGCTGTTTCTAAGACTCAACAACGTCAACTCATTGGTCTAAAGAATAGGCTGAGTAATGTTAGGATTGAAAACAAGCAGGAGACATTAGATAGATGTGGCCAGACATAACAACCACCACAACAACAATTAAGGCAGCAACCACCTAGGCAGTAGTAACCACGTAGACAACAGCAATGCCAACCATAGATGCAGAATAATCTCTATGCAAAGTCTATGCTGAACAAGTGTTTGAAGTGTGGGGAACTAGGGTATCGATCAAGTAACTATCATCCTAAAAATTTGAATTTGATGAAGGCTACAGTCAACGAAACAAAGATGAATATTGCTAACGATAAGGATGATGAAAAAGCACTAGATTTGGAAGCAGATGAATGAGAGATGCTGAATTTTATTGTGTAGAAAATTCTACTAGTGCCAAAGTTTGAATGAGTGACTGGCGCAATAAATTTTTTCAAAACACGTGGCACCATTAATGATACTGGTAGTAGCAAAGGCACGGGTTGATAATTGATAGTGGCAGTAGGGAGAATATAGTTTCAAAGGCACTGATTAATGTCATTGACTTTCAACAAAAAATGGTCTAACACCTTACAGAAGAGGGTAGATAAAGAAAGAGATAGAAACACCATCAAAACTAGAAATTGGAATTTTCTAGCACTAGTGCTCCTTCGAAAAATCATTACAATTAAGATACAACGTGTTTTTTTAAACATAAACACATAGATAAAAACCTAACGATATCTAGTTTAATGAAATATAAAGTTTTACATATGAAACTTAATGAAAACAACAGTTGCATAGGATTCAATCTACATTGCTCACAGTTTTCAAGATAACAAAATAGCACCACTTCCACTCAATAACAACATAAATCAATACATGATCATGCTTATATAATTTTATCAATATACCATACAAAATCATTCAATCAGTCACATGAAATCATAAATAAAACCAGAAGCTCAAAAGATTATAAATGCTTACCTATCTTCGAAACTAATTCAAAACTGAAGGACTTCTTTAGTAGAAAATAGAAACACCATTACAATCTTCTCCTATTCCTTTTCCCAAAAAAATGCATGAGTTTGCTCTTGTGTTTTCTACTGTATTCTTTTTTTTTTTTTATGCTCTAAGGTTTTAAAAAACAAAATAATGTATGAGGATTTTTTTTTTTAATGAATCCTATCCTTTTAATACTATTACTCATTAAGGGAATTATTGCCTTTTTAAAATTATATTTAATAAATTGGTAAATCAAATAAAAAATTAAGTAGATCAAATACAAAAATTAAGTAGTTTGAAATTTAAAATTTAAAACACACTTAAATATCATTAGCCCATGATACTATAATCTATAAAATGCATTTAAATTATAATAGTAATAAAAAAGCAAATTTAGGTGTTGCAGACGAATTTGTCCTAAATTACCATTGACAACTAGAATGGTACATCTAATGTTGGGTTCACTTATTAATTCTTTTGATCGGAAAGTTAAAAAGGAGAGCATGGATATAGAAGTTTAATTTAGCCTCAGCATATAGAAGGACCAACCCTCCATTTTCCCCTTGTTGCCATTTAGTCCCATGGTATGGCTTGGAGTCAATAAACAAAGCACTTTGTTTTTATATATACACACACAAATATTTATCATTGTTGTTTTTCTCTTCATCTTATAATTCATTAGCATCTAACTAATTATTCGGCTTAATTAATTACTTTTGAGTGGATTAATATTGTAAGTAAATAATATGAAAAACGTTACTATATAACAAGGGATCAAATATATATATATATATATTATGAACACTAGTTATTGAAGTTGAAATGATTTATTTCCTATCTCAACCGTTGAAATTTACGCATTTTGAAAGTTTGAACGCATTAAATGTTTGCGCGATGCTTTTGTCTTTCTTGCGGAAAAAAACATCTGCACGCAAAGGTGACTTTTTTGCTTGGTTTATGGGGCCCGCATGATAAACTTGCGCACAATATCCGTCAACCTAGTTTTTGAAGTCGAGGATGAATTATTTGGTATTTCAACTGTTGAAATTTGCGCATTTTGAAAGTTTGAACGCATTAAATGTTTGCGCGATGTTTTTGTCTTTCTTGTGGAAAAAAACATCTGCACGCAGCGTAAAAAAAGTCTGCATGCAGAGGTGCTTTTTTGCTTGGTTTACGGGGCCAGAGACGTGATAAACTTGCGGACAATATCAGTCCATGTCATTGAGTGAATTATTTCGTATTTCAACTGTTGAAATTTGCGCATTTTGAAAGTTTGAACGCTTTAAATGTTTGGGCGATGTTTTTGTCTTTCTTGCGTAAAAAAAGTCTGCATGCAGAGGTGACTTTTTTGCTTGGTTTACGGGGCCAGAGACGTGATAAACTTGCGGACAATATCAGTCCATGTCATTGAGTGAATTATTTCGTATTTCAACTGTTGAAATTTGCGCATTTTGAAAGTTTGAACGCATTAAATGTTTGGGCGATGTTTTTGTCTTTCTTGCGTAAAAAAAGTCTGCATGCAGAGGTGACTTTTTTGCTTGGTTTACGGGGCCAGAGACGTGATAAACTTGCGGACAATATCAGTCCATGTCATTGAGTGAATTATTTCGTATTTCAACTGTTGAAATTTGCGCATTTTGAAAGTTTGAACGCATTAAATGTTTGGGCGATGTTTTTGTCTTTCTTGCGTAAAAAAAGTCTGCATGCAGAGGTGCTTTTTTGCTTGTTTTACGGGGCCAGAGACGTGATAAACTTGCGGACAATATCAGTCCATGTCATTGCATGATTTCGTCCGGACCAACGACATCTATGAATAATGAAGTGGTGGCAATGGAAGCAAACATATGTGGCAGAAATGTAATTGTCAAAATGTAACTCGTTTGATGAAATTAGCAAATGAAGTTGCGTAGGGATAGAGAAATTGTATGGAATTAGCCAATGAAGTTGCGTAAGGATAAAGAAAATCCATTGCGTAGCAAAGGAATTTTCTAACTAGAATATTCTCAAAATATGAGTCTTAAAGTAAGTGCCTAATAGGATTGTATAGGATTGGTAAATATAATTGTGCATAGATAGAAAAATTGCTTGTCTCGTATATGTAAAGTAAGAGCCTAATAAAAATTTTGTCTCACAAGAACATTCTCAAAGTAAGAGTTTTAAAGGACGAGCCTAATAGGTTAAAAAGTAAGAGTCTAATATAGTTTTGTCTCATTAGAACATTGAGGATGGAACCTGAGACTTTGGCTTTGATATAATGTTAGATAAATTACGCGACCCATAAGCTAATAGATAAGTGTCCAAAAATAATATTTAAGAAAAATCTTAAAATGCACAAAGCATGAGATTATTCAATCTAATTAAAAATTTAAAGAAATTATTTTTGAGATTGTGAAATATTGTTTCATGAGTAAGAAATTTTGCATGTAATTGGGATGATCTACAAAAAAAATATTGCAGTTTGGCATCAAATAAACTAAGTTAAAATTAAGTTGGAGTTCGGCATCGAATAAACAAAGTTAAAATTAAGTTATAATAATCTTACTCTGGCACCGACTGGATTTTCTTTCCTTGCACTTGGCGAGGAGGTCCATCTGATAATTTGGCTCATTGTTACATTCATTTTTATAGTTAAATAGATATGTTTGTTGTAATTAACAAACCGTTCGATGAAATGCCCGAATGAAGAATCAGTCGGGGGGAAAGTTGTAGTTTGAATTGTAGAGATCATTTGGCACCAGCAAATGGTAAGAATGAAAGGCCTTGAAGAATTTAGGAGGTTCAGATGATTGAAGGAAAGAAATCAATTGAATGAATGGAGAGATTGTATTGAACAGTGAGTGAATAGGTATAATAATATGGAACAGTTCTTATCCCTTTTGTTTTATTCATCATTTAGTCTAAATAAGGTTGCAAATTCATCATTTGTATGCTAGTTACTTCAAAATCTAAAAGCATAGTTTTCAATTTATATACTCTGTAATCTGCATAGCAGCCTTAGGATTTCAGTATTTTACTTTAATAATTAAAATGAAAACAATTTTTACAAAAGGTTTGATCCAAAGATTCATATATTGAAAGATCAAATCTCCGTAAAACTTAGCACATGAGACAGAGAGCAGTATGCAATTTCATAAGCAGTAGCAGTGAAGTTCACAAATAACAGCTTATATCAAATTTATAGTCAATCTCTTTTGGCACTGCAAAGGAAATCAAAGGCTTATGTGAAAATTGGCACATCAAAGGAATCTTTTCTTCATGAACTTAAAATTTGTGACTTTAAGTGCTAAGGAATATAAAACTGCAATGCACAGAGATATTGGAGACATAAGAAACTATTCGATCAAACCTAACAGCTGTAACAAATGATCAATGTCTAGGATTCATCAAGTAAGACTCTCAGTACATTTTGTCTTCGTGTCCCTTGATGAGTTACCAAGCTTATATCATAATATTCTTGTTCATTCTAGAGGCAACTCTCCTACATTCTTTCATATCAACCAGTGTGTTAATTGCAGTCTAATCTGATCGACACAAGAGTTCCATCAGGCTTGCTCTAAATTTTGAATTGAATCACTCCCACCAAAACATATTCTTTGAGGCATTCAGTCGAATAGTTTGTTACAACTCTTTAAAAAAAAAAAAAAAAAAAAACTAAGAAGCCGTAAATCCTCAAGCAGTTCAACAAGCTAACAAATAAGAAACTAAAAATAGGATGAAACATCCTCTCAATTTGTGGGCACTAGCTAAAGAATTTAATTTGCTGTCAAAATAATTAATAGGAAAACAAATCCTAGCCCTTCAATTTAATATGTCACATGTCAATCGGTCTTAAAAAGATCAGATAATGATCAGATCATCAGAGGATCTGAATCCCATGTGAATTGACCCAAAATAACAAATTCGAATTTGCGAGGTTGAAGAAATGATCATAGATCAACTTTGTTTAAGACTTGCTGCCAATCATTGGCAGCACAATGTTAATAAAATGTCTTTTGGTCTGCCCAGCGTGTAACTGAAATGTATACTGCTACAGTTGGTGCCAGAATCACTAGGACTCTGAGCCTGAACTTTCGAATACATCACTTTCAAAAGTTTTAAAAGACAAAAGTTTCATGTCCTCTGCAATTCCTTGATCAATACAATTTATATTAGCCTGGTTTCTTGATCCTGGCCACATTTACTATGCCTCTGATGCACATCTTATTGCAGATATCCATCTGCATTTACAAGTATGAAATATTATTATGATCTGAAGTGGGATAGAATAAGTGGTAAAAACAAAAAACATTTGGGGCAAAGCATGGCAATATTCCAAATTTATGTCAAGAGAGAAGGGGGAAAAAAAGTCTTCGATAAATGAGTACTGCTAAAGTGACAAAACTATTAGATAAAACATTAATAAAATACCTGTAAACACTAAATGGGCTGTTTTAGTCGCTTGTATTGTAACAATGCAAAACGGACAAAGTTAACCTTTGTCTCTTTACCAACTATATAAGTATGATTTCTATGGTGGTTTTTTCAAATTAAACGCTTACGTAGCAAAATCTGGAATTTCTCATGGTTTGATTTTCTAAATGCATATGCCACAAATTCTGGCCGTTTTTTTTGAAATGCCAGTTAAATGAAAAATTAACGAGTAAACCAATACTAAAGTCCTCTCTATAAAGCAGTGATCGATTGTTAATGAGAGTTTTAAAGATGGGTCATATGTTAAGCTGCATATTATGGCTTCTATTCACTTGGCTTTTTGTGATGGCTTTAAGTTCCTTTTACAAAGGACGGAAAGCAGGATCCAAACAACAGCCGCCGGGGCCTACGCCATATCCAGTGATCGGAAACCTCCTCGAACTTGGTGACAAACCTCACAGGTCACTAGCCAAGCTTGCCAAGATTCATGGCCCCATAATGACTCTAAAATTTGGCCAGGTGACCACTGTAGTGGTTTCTTCAGCAAGCACGGCAAAAGCTATCCTTCAAAATCATGATTCATTATTCTGTAATCGGATGGTCCCGGATGCAGACTTTGGCCACAATCACCATGAAATTGGGTTAGTCTGGATGCCTGTCTCAACACCGTGGAAAAATCTACGAAAAATATGCAACTTACATATTTTCTCTAGTCACAAACTTGATGCCAATCAAGACCTCCGGCGCAAGAAAATCAAGCATCTTCTTGCTTACGTTGAAGAAAATAGCCGTGTGGGGCAAGCAATAGAGATTGGCCAAGCTGTTTTCAATACTTTACTTAATATGTTATCCAACACAATTTTTTCTGTTGATTTGGTTGATCCCACCGCGCGAGAGTTTAAGGATACAGTTTGGGGTATCATGGCAGAACTAGGAAAGCCTAATCTGTCCGACAGTTTTCCTCTACTTAAAAAGCTTGACCTGCAGGGGGTGAGGCGTCGCATCAAAATTCATGACAGCAAGATGTTTGAGGTTTTTGATCGCTTGATTGATCAAAGACTGGATCAAAGACAAGAACATGGTTACAATACTAGTACCGAATCTAAAGATGTGTTGGATACTCTTCTCAATGTCAGCCAAGACAAGAGTTTGGAGATTGATAGAAATCACATCAAACATTTGCTTTTGGTATTGTTTCTTTTGTTTCCTTTCTTTTTGTTTCCTTTCTTGCACAAATTTCATGTTAGTTAACAGAATTTTATATAACAGGATTTGTTTGTTGCGGGAACTGACACAACTTCCAGCACACTAGAATGGGCTATGGCAGAGCTACTCCAAAGCCCACAGGCTTTATCAAAAGCAAGATTGGAGCTAGAAAAAACAATTGGCAGAGGCAGACTACTTGAGGATTCAGACATCGCTCGATTACCTTATCTACAAGCAGTACTCAAAGAAACATTCAGATTGCACGCACCGGCTCCCTTATTGCTCCCCCGCAAAGCCTCAACAGATGTAGAGATCGATGGCTTCATAGTGCAAAGAGGTTCAAAAGTTTTAGTCAATGCATGGGCTATTGGCAGAGATGAAAGCACATGGGATAACGCTCTAACTTTCATGCCTGAGAGATTCTTGGGGTCAGATCTTGATATCAAAGGCCGCAATTTTGAGCTAATCCCCTTTGGAGCTGGGCGACGAATATGTCCTGGTTTACCATTCGCAATCAGAATGTTACCTGTACTGTTGGGTCAACTTATTAACTCTTTTGATTGGAAGCTTGAAGGTGAGAACATGGACATGGAAGAGAAATTTGGCATAACATTGCAGAAGGCTCAACCCCTTCGTGCTGTCCCTGTTGTCATTTAGTCACACATGATATATATGTAGTTTGTAGCCAATAAAGCACTTTATGGTTGCTTATATTATTTTTGTGTCTTCTTCTTATTATTATTATTAATAAGAAACTCTGTTGTTGATCAGCTTAATCCACTTTTGATTGGATTAATATGCTAAGCAAATAATATGTAAAAGATGATAATATCCACCCCATGTATTTGTAAACCCAACCTATTTTCAAAAAATAGTTACAAAAAGTGCACATTGTTTTTAAAAATTTTCAAACAAAGAAGAACAAGATAGATTTAATTAATTAAATCTATCTTAGTTTACTTTTTTGACTTACTTTTTTATTATATTTCATTACAAAGATTGCTTTGTCATCAATTTAAATTGAGTATTTTACCTTATAAGATAAAATTACCAAGAATTTACTTTAACTTCAATATTTTTCTAATTTTATACAAAACTCGTTGTTTCTAATACTACCTTATTAGTATGATTATTAATCTTTAATTAAACTAATATAATGTCTTTAGATCACAATACTCATGTAAGTTATTGGGCTGTTAAATTTATATCATTTACCAGTAATGATAGTGACAATAATGATTAGATTTTATTTAAAAATATTAGATTATAAGTCAAAAAATTAAATACCTAAACTACTAGATACAATAACTCATGTTTATAGGGATAAGTTGGTTGTTTTGTGTCATAATAATAAAATGGTAAAATAAAACTTATATTTAAATTTATGATCAAAAGGGGTCAAAGAAATTTTTTAAAAAATTAATAGAAGGATTTAATTGATTAATTATACAAAACCTTTATTGATTTGTATTTATTAAAACTATTGTGAACTCATTGTAATTATTTTTTTAAAGTGGGGTGGGTTATGAACATAGTGGGGTGAAAATATCTCCACACGTGTAAAACTTGAAATAATAAAGGATTATTTTTACCGTTTATTAAATCCTTTATCAAAACTGATTTGCAATTTTAATTCGACTGTTGAGATAATGCGACTTGGGTAGTGCCATTGTGTTGAGATATTCATTTTCTCTAAACTTGAAAAATGAGAGTTGACAATTCACATGCATGTTGCAGGAAGAAGTTTTGGTAATTTCACTTAATTTGAAAGTTTGCAGGGCTTTAAATATCCACTCTAAAGAAGAAATTTAGCTAATTTCATTTCGAGGTTTTGAGTGGCATAAAATGTTCAATAAAATAGTGCTTTTGCCATGATTTTTTGTTTTTAGGAATAATGATATTTGACCCAAGCCTTGATAGCTTGGTGACATAAATGCTGTTATTGTGCGTGCACAGGACACCATTTTCTTATGCTGCAATGAAACTGTTTGTTGCATAATCATTCTGTTTCTCTTGCCCTTCGGTGTTCTTTAGATCAAATATCATTATTCTTTTTTCGTTTAATAAGCTCAGCCAAATTCATTTTGTGGCTAAATGTGTAAGCTAGTTTCAAGCATTTCAAATTTTTTATTTTGAATGATGCTTTTGACTTTCTGGCAAATGAAAGTATGCATGAGTTTATAATGCTGGCAACGATTTCTTGGCTGTTGTGCGTGCACGTACGACAATGCTACACCATAGGTACAATAAAGTTGTGGACAATGTTGGTTGCAATTAACCAAAGAGCTAATTTAGTGGTTTCAAGATCAGACTTGACTTGTTCTTTTAAAAACGACGTGACTTGGTCTTTTTTCATTATGGATCAATAAGAAGGCACCAACTTCTCTGAATTGATAGCAATGGAAACAAACTTGGCAGAAGAGGGACGGAAATGTAACGGTCAAAATGTATTTTGAAACAATGGAACTAGATGATGAAGAAATTAAGACACCTGCTTTTGAAAACACAAAGGGATCAATCATCTCAAAAATCTTCCTGCAAGTCTTGATTGATACCAATGGAAACAAACTTGGCAGAAGAGGGACGGAAATGTAACGGTCAAAATGTATTTGAGAAAATGGAACTAGATGATGAAGAAATTAAGACACCTGCTCTTGAAAACACGAAGGGATCAATCATCTCAAAAATCTTCCTGCAAGTCTTGATTGATAGCATTGGAAACAAACTTGGCAGAAGAGGGACGGAAATGTAATGGTCAAAATGTATTTTGACAAAATGGAACTAGATGATGAAGAAATTAAGACACCTGCTCTTGAAAACACAAAGGGATCAATCATCTCAAAAATCTTCCTGCAAGTCTTGATTGATAAAAAATTGTGGCTAACAATTAGTTACGAATTAGAAGTGTACCTACATCATTGCAGCAGGTTGATTAATATAAGATGAACACATTTGAAGTTGAGCACCCTTCAATTTGTGGCCTAGCCGTAACATAAATCCTGTAAAATATGTTCTCACATTGTAATATTAGAATGTAATGGTGCATTTACTCATGATAGGAATAAGTTCGAATCAGAATGAGCTGAATTTGAATTGACTAGAATCACAATAAAGAGTGGAAATCAAAATAAATTATTTGTTTGAGTTACAGAAATCGTAATCGGTATTAACAGTATTACCATTGATGTATATACTTTATCTTATAATTAGAATAGATTATTAACAAATTACAAAAGTTTTTCGTTAGTTAAAATTATGTATATTTTACTAACAAAATAAAGAAGTAAACATTTTTGAAGGAAAATATATGTATTATTATTATTAACATTATTATTGTTGATGTTACTTTTATTATTATTATCATTTTAAGGGTAAAAATATCAATTCAAAGAATAAAATTTTTTTCTATAAGGAAGATGAAAAATTGAAAATAAGATTTTCATTTCACATTCCTAATTTTAGTGGAACCCACATATTTTATTCCGATTAAGGATTGTATTTTTGGAAAAGAAACACCATCAATCAATCAATCCAACACCTAATTCCAATTTCCAACCCATAAATAACGCGCCATAAAGTAGGAAAGAATCAGAGAAGTTTCACATGGAGTTGGAAAAATTCATTCTAGAGTTGAAACTTCAACTACACAAATTCAATTATATATCATCCTGATTTCTAAAACAAAGAAAAAAAAACAAGGAAAATTAATTAGAAAATTATAGAGCATGTATTGTGTGTAGCTTTAATTACCATTAATTACGTGCAAACCCAAAACTCATGAAATTATAACGATTTGTACAAGTTCAGGAATCAACAATCATCTGATGATCACGGAACACTCTTGGCCAGCGGATGCCTAGTGTGATCGATCCTCAACATGAGAAAAACTCCTTCGCTTATAAGGCAATCATCCATGCCTCTAGGTATAGAAATTATAAGTGCACCCACGCTTGCCGTCATCTTTAAAAAAAAATAAGGGTTAAATTAAATTTTCACACTTTTAAGAGATAAATTAATATTATCCTTTTATTTGAAGGTAAATTAAAATTTATCTTAGATATGAAAATATTCATTGAGGATCATAAAATATATGCATATTTTTTACTCTTATTTATATATTTATTAGGTATTTTTGCTAATTATTTTTAGTTACTTGAATTATTTAATGAACAGAGGAACAATTGCAGACTACGGATAAAAAGTGCATGAACAAGAACAATTTGGGAAACATTAGAGATTAATTGATTTTGGGTATTGAGCCAACTTACGCATGGAATTCAAGGCTAAATAACCAAAGTTTAATTGGTTGCAAATCTAAATCATGCATGCACGTGAATGGATTAAGAATATGGAAATACTTGGCTTCTTAAAAGTCGGTTAGCTTATGTCATAGCTTTAGGATTTAATTAAATCAATGAGTTAGGCTCCGTTTAATGGAACTTTTTAAATGGAGTTTATTTTGAATAAACTATATTTTTGTTGTTTAGTTGTCAATGAGAATTTTTATTAAAAATAATAAAGTTACTTTAATAGGCAAGCTATTTCAAGTTATGTTATGAAAAGAATGAAATAAAATTATGAAATAAGTGAAAGATATTTTAGATATTTTAATATTTTAAAAAAACTTTTCAACCTCTACTCCCAAAGAGCTAAAATCTAAACTTTTACTAATATAGGCAAAATAGCTTATTTAATCTTTAAAAACACTACTCAAACAACAGCCAAACAATAACCAAAAAAAAAAAAAAAGAAAAGAGTTCATGGGATTAAATGAACCCTTATGGCCATTAGATAAACCATATCAAATAGACACTTAGTCTCAAAGAAGGATAATTCAAATTTGACAAGGATTTGGCCAAGTTGGGCAATATTTAAAGAGATGAAAACCATGTCGATTAGAAAGAGATTAAGAGATTATTAGAACAATAAATCCTTTGGTGAAAACCATCACCTATAATCCAAGAACATTCATGTTGTATTACCAAGAATCAATAACAAATATACGAAATCGTACCTGAATCTATAGTGCTTAATTGTTCTCTACAGTTGTGTGATTGGCCATCTAAATCTTCATGCTCTCCTAAAGAATCCTTTAATTTTGTCTGTGCTCTCTTGCTAATGATGAAATGTCAGAAAGAATAGAAAGATACGTGTAACACCCGCCCAGAACTCCCGGGCGAGTTTGTCTTGACGCATCAAAATTGAATTGATAATAAACTAATTAATAAATATTCTACCGAAAATTCGGCAAAATCTCCCCTGTAAATATTATACTCCCGACCTGTAAGTGTTGCACACAAACTTCCAAATAATTCAATAGACGACCAACTTCAATGTTCAACAGTTTCAGCCATAGTACTGAATGTTATCCAAGACATCTATAAAGTACCAAAAGGTTATATTATGACTGATCGTACTATACATTACTCTATTCTAAGTCTTAAAAGAATAATACACTAAACTTATACAATCTCAAAATAATGAGCTTATCAAAATGCCCTAACATAAGTATCTATAACTTCTAGTACAACGTGACCAAAAACTCAAAATATATGCAGTCACTGGGTTGAGTTCATGTACCTGCAACCTCCTGTGGGGGGGGGGGGAATATGATAAAACGAAATGAGTATAAAACTCAGTGAGCTCAGTGAATGGATAATAGATTTTTTTTTTAAAACCATTTACTATAAAATCATTTACTCTTTCTCGAAATCATGTAGTCAAAATATCATAAGAATTCCAATAAATTTATATAATTTAAATCATGCACTGATACAATAATAATACATAATACTGCATAAAATCAAGGAAATCATATTTATCATAGTAAATACTGAATATCAAAACTGTCACTAAAACAAGTACCCAAAGGAATAATCTCGTCATATCTGGCCCTCGACAAATGTGCAATGACGTACTGTTTGGGTACCGTCATGTCCCGGCCACCAGATAGACAGGGAAGTGGCATCTCATATCTCATCATATCTGTGTATATATCAAGTCCCCAAAAGACAAAAGCGTCCAAGCACACGGCCCAAAACCTCTGTGTGTACTCAGATGGGCCCCAAAGGCCTATATCTCATCTATATCTCAATATCTGTATCTCATCATACCGTACACATCATACCCCATGCAAATGCCCCCAAAAAGCAAAAGCGCCTAAACACACGGCCCAAAGCCTCTATGAGTGTTCAGACGGGCCCCAAAAACCTATCATCTCATCTATATCACTGGGGAGGCTACTGTCTAAATATAGTCTTGAAATCATACTTTTCTTTCCATGAACACATGTAAATCAACTTTCCTTATTTTTAAAATACTATTAGGTTTTATCCAAGTCGATACATCAAAACATTAACCATACACTTTTTAATAGCATATCAATATGTGAATCAAATCCATTTCGAGAAAATCATTTAAATCCGATCATTTAAAATACTTAATTCACAAACATGCGTTATTATTATCATAAACTATGAAAATATGTTTTGTATATTCTACTCACAGTGACAGTGTTCGGGGCCGGTGATCGTCTATGCCCATGGACTGGCCCTCGCTCGCGGGTCCTCCTAAATCAAGCAAACGACATAATTAGTTTTTATAAATCTGAAATAGAACTACATTGGCGCAATAAAGCTCGAAGAGCATTTATCCCTAATATGCAATTTCCGTGTAAATAAAATTACTAAACTTTCCTCGCATCCGTAAACTCCAAAATTATAAATTACTGGATAACCCTCGAAATCGTAATTACCAATTTATCCTCAAGTCCATGAATTACGAAATTATCCACAAAGTTTGAAATTACAAATTTTCCCTCAAAATTGTGAAATTACCGAAATGCCCTTATCGGTCAATGGTGATCGAAATTCAAGCAACGGTGATTGGAAAGCTCAGGTTAGATGCTGTGGACCGAGCTGAGTCCAATGGTGTCGGCGATGTGCTCCCAAGCACGGCAACGGTACCAGAATCTAGCCCAATAGCCGCGAATTCTCAAGTGGTCAGCCGGCGGCAAATTGGCTTCCTTGGTGGCTGTGGATGGCCGGAAATGGAAGCTGGCGACGTGAGGAACAAAACCCAGTTTGTCGAGTGGCCGGAAAACGGCTGAATCGCGGCAAATCACGGCGATGATTCGACGGCAATTCAAGCTTCGATCTATGGCATTCTGACGACTTTCTGGCGGCAACGACGGCGGGAACCTAACCAGTGGCTCGAGAGCTTCCGATTGGTACCTTCCTTCACCGGTGAGGTGGCCGAAAACCGGAGATACGGTCGGGTTGGATTCGTAGGTCTCAACTTCTCTCTCCCTCTCTCACGCGTGTGCGGTGTTTTGTTGTTTTTTTTATCCATTTACTTCCTTTTATTTACTTTTCACCGTCTCTTCTTCTTTTTTTTTTTAAATAGAACAAAAATGCATATGTTGCAATCCTCCCCACTTATAAAAATTTCGCTCTCGAAATTTACATACTTGATGAGAATAGGTGTGGATACTGAGCTCGCATTAAGTCCTCATGTTCCCACGTAGTTTCTTCTTCTTTATGATTCTTCCATAACGCTTTTACTAGAGGAATAGTCTTCGAACGCAGGACTTAGTGTTTCCTTTCCAGTATCTCCACTGGTTCCTCTTCATAAGTCATTTCTTCCTTCAAATGAACTGGTTGTGTCGATAACACATGGCTCGAGTCATATATGTACTTTCGAAGCATTGAAACATGAAAGACATCGTGGATTCTGGATAACTCAGGTGGTAAGGCTAGTTGATAAGCTAAAGGACCAATGCGTTCTATGATCTCATATTGCCCAATGTAGCTTGGGCTTAGCTTACCGCGCTGCCCAAATCGAAGCACTCTCTTCCAAGGAGATATTCATATGAAGACTTTATCACCAAAGTCAAATTCAAGCTCCCGCTCCGCCTGTCTGCATAGCTCTTATGTCTATCTTGGGCTACCTTTAATCTGTCTCGAATCAATTGTATCTTTTCATTAGTATCATGAACTAATTCTAGACCAAATAACCTTCATTCACCAACCTCATCCTAATATACTAGAGTTCTGCATTTTCTACCATATAAAGCCTCATATAGTGCCCTCTGGATACTAGCTTGATAGTTGTTGTTGTAAGCAAACTCCATTAGAGGTAAATAATTGTCCCAACTACCTTTAAACTCCATAACACAAGCTCGCAACATATCCTCCAGTGTTTGAATAGTACGTTCTAACTGACCATCAGTCTGTGGATGAAAAGCTATACTGAAGTTCAACTTGGTGCCTAAGGCACGTTGCAAACTGGTCCAGAACTTATAAGTAAATCGGGAATCTCTATCTGAGACAATGGACACAGGTGCTCCATGAAGTCGAACAATCTCCGCCACATACATACTTCCTAACTTATCCATCGAATAAGTGGTCTTGAATGGTAAAAGGTGAGCTGATTTGGTAAGACGACCGACAACTACCCAAACACTATCATGTCCCTTCTGAGTATGTGGAAGTCTCGCTATAAAGTCCATAGTGATGTGCTCCCACTTCCACTCAGGAATAGGAAGTGGCTGAGAATACCTTGCAGGCCTCTAGTGTTCAGTCTTAATCTGCTGGCAGACTAAACATCGAGAAACAAATTCTACTATCTCTCTCTTCATGCCCTGCCACCAGTAATGATCCCATAAGGTGCGGTACATCTTCGTAATACCAGGATGCATCGTATAAGCTGAACAATAAGCTTCTTCCATGATCTCTTCTTTCAAATCCTTAATATCAGGTACACAGAATCTGCTACCCATGATTAAGATCCCGTTATCTCTCACAGTAAAATCAGTTCGTAACCCTTTTTGTACCTCCTCTCGCCATTTCATTAATTGTAAGTCCTGAGCTCGCATCTGGTGAACTTTGTCAATCAAGGTCGGCCTAACTCGAAAATTAGCTATCAAAGCTCCACACTTGTCCGCGTCCAACTCGTTCCCAAATATCTTAACTCGACTAACAAAGGCACATATGCCACTCGCAAGTAGGCTAGAGAGGTGGAAGGCTTCCTGCTTAGTGCATCAGCTACCACATTCGCTTTTCCTGAGTGATAATCAATAGTGCACTCGTAGTCGTTTATTAGCTCAATCCATCTCCTTTGTCTCAAGTTTAGCTATTTCTAAGTAAACAAATACTTGAGACTCTTATGATCGATGAAAATCTGGCACGTTGCCCCATATAAATAATGTCTCTATTTCTTGAGTGCAAACACCACCGCTGTTAGCTCTAGGTCATGTGTTGGGTAATTTTGCTCATGCTTCTTAAGTTGTCTCGAAGCATAAGCCACTACTTTCCCATGCTGCATTAGCACACAACCCAATCCATGTCTGGAGGCATCGTTGTATACCACAAACCTTTCATTACCAGAGGCAAGTGTAAGAACTGGAGTTGTGGTCAAACGTGTCTTAAGCTCTTGAAAAGAGCCTTCACAGCCATCATCCCAGTGGAACTTAGCATTCTTCCTGGTTAACCGTGTCAGAGGAGTAGTAATCTTGGAGAATCCTTCTACAAATCTATGATAGTAGCCAGCCAACCTCTGTAACATTTGTAGGTCATTCCCATTTCACAATTGCTTCAATCTTTTGGGGATCAACATAAATGCCTTCAGCTGATATTACATGGCCCATAAATACTACTCTGTCCAACCAGAACTCGCACTTGCTGAATTTAGTATACAGCTGCTTTTGTCTTAAAGTCTGCAAAACAGTCCGCAAATGCTCTATATGCTCCTCCTCGCTTCGGGAATATACCAAGATATCATCAATGAATACAATCACAAACCGATCCAAGTACGGCCGAAATACTCTATTCATGAGATCCATAAAAGCTGCTGGAGCATTTGTCAACCCGAATGGCATCACTAAGAACTCATAGTGTCCATAACAGGTTCTAAATGCTGTTTTAGGAACATCGACCTCTTTAATTATCAGCTAATGATACCCCGAATGCAAATCAATCTTAGAAAAGACTTTCGCACCCTGGAGTTGATCAAACAAGTCACTAATACGTAGAAGTGGATTCTTATTGCATATTGTGACTTTGTTTAATTGTCTATAGTCAATGCAGAGTCTAAAAGTCCCATCCTTTTTTCTTAACAAATAAAACTGGAGCTCCCTACAGGGATATACTGGGTCTAATAAACATTTTATCCACCAACTCTTGCAGTTGGACCTTCAGTTCCTTTAATTCTATTGGAGCCATCCTATAGGGTGCCATAGATACAGGAGATGTTCCAGGAACTAAATCAATAGAAAACTTAACCTCTCTGTTAGGTGGCATCCCAGCAAGTTCATCTGGAAATACATCCGGAAACTCCTTAACTACGGTAATATCCTTCAATCTCAACTCTTCAGCTTTTGTGTCTATCACATGAGCTAAATAAGTTGAGCATCGTTTTCTTAGTAACCGTCTCACACTAATAGCAGATATGACACATGAAGGCAAAACTTTTTACTCCCCGTAAAATTTCACCTCAGCTTTCCCTGGCTTCCTAAACACAACTTCCCTTTTTAAAATAATCCATTGTAGCATAATGAGTTGCAAGCCAATCCATGCCCAAAATAACGTCAAAGTCTCGAATGTCTAAAGCAATCAAGTTGGCCTATAATTCTTGCTCCTTCATTCTAAACATACAATCCCGATACACGCTCTCGGTAAATAGTGATTCTCCAGTTGGTGTATGAACGACTTAACCACAATCTAATAGTTCAGGCTCTCGCCCGACATGCACAGTAAAGTACAGGAAACAAAGGAATACGTAGATCCATGATCAATAAGAATATGGGCCTCGCGAACAAGGATAGATAATATACCCATAATAATATACCCATAATAACATCTGGTGCAGCACGTGCTTCCTGCTATGTCAAAGCAAAAACTCGAGCCTGCGCATGCGGTCGACCAGATTGACTTTTCTGACCTGGAACAGTTGCCTGACTCCTAAACGTAGATGTAGAACCTCCCGTCTGCCCCCCCTTCTGACCCTGAGTCTGGCCAAAGTGACGATGATACCGTGAGACTGTCCCTCCTACAAAACTGTCACCCTGAGACAAAGTAGGGTAGAATCTTCTGATGTGTCCAGGCTAACCACACAACTAACAAACCTTGTTTCCCATGCGACACTAGCCCTGATAGTTCCTGCCACACGAAGGGCAAGAAGTCTGCTGGGTATTCTTAGGCCGGTCATTACGATGTCCCCCACTACTTCGGTCATACTGTCCCTGACTTCTAACATTACTCCCCACTGATGGCTGCACTGAGCTACAACTGACAGCCTGCCTCGGATCGCCCTTGAAGCTTATACCCTGACTCCTTTGCGTGACATCAGAGTAATCCATAGAAATACCCCATTTCTTAGACAGGTTACTACTAGAGCCACCCTCTACCCAACTCTGGCTACGCTTCTGCTTTAGTACTTGAACTTTACGTCCCTCTGCAATACTGTGCTCCACTCTCCTGGTTGCCTCAACTACCTCTCCAAACTCAGTATATCGTAATGCAGTCACGGTGGTAAGAATCTCAAATCAAAGACCCTCTTCAAACCGTCTGCATCTCTCTCTCTTATAACCAACTACAGACATAGCAAATCGAGAGAGGTCTATAAACTTCTTCCCATACTCCTCAACTGTCAGAGATCCCTAAACCAACCAAAGGAATTCACTCCGCTTAATATCCTCATACACAATTGAAAATTAATGCTCATAGAATTCCTTCCGGAAAATGGCCCAAGTAATCGCAGTGTGACCATGATATCGCCTCTCCACTATCTGCCACCAATGATAAGCTCTATCATCGAGCAAGAACATGGCAAAGGATAGTCTGTCATCCTCTGAACATTTCATCACGTCAAAAATGCGCTCCAGCTTAACAAACCAGGAGTCAGCCTCAGGTGGTTCTCCGGAACCATTAAAGCTCCTCGCTCTAAGACTTCTCACATGCTCAATTGTGTTTGCATTACGAGCATGCGCTTGGGTCTGATTCTGCACAACCATAGTCATGATCTGAACCCATCTATCAAATGACTGCTCAAAGTTCGGAACATTCCCTGGTGTCTATTGTGCAGTCTTATGCGCCAGGGATTCACCCTCCCCCTCATGCACAGGTTCACTTCCCCCTGCAGGTACACTACTAGGAGTTAACCTAGTTACTAGCCTAGTACGGCCACGACCACGTCTACTGCTACTACAACGCATGATGGTGCCTAGAAAAGGTCAATTTCAACTTTAATAACTTATTCATACTAAGACAGTAAAGTCTACAGAATCTAAAACCATGCTCTGATACCAACTGAAACGACCTGCCCCGAACTCCCGGGCGAGTTTGTCTTTGACGCATCAAAACTAACTGATAATAAACCAATTAATAAGGATTCTACCGAAAATCTGACAGAATCTCCTCTGTAAATATTATACTCCCAACCTGCAAGTGTTACACACACACTTCCAAATAATTCAATAGACGACCAACTTCAATGTTCAACAGTTTCAGCCATAGAACTGAATGTTATCTAAGATATCTATAAAGTACCAAAAGGTTATATTATGATTGATCGAACTATACATTGGTCTATTCTAAGTCTCAAAAAAATAATACACCAAACTTGTACAATCTCAAAATAATGAGCTTATCAAAATGCCCGAACATAAGTATCTATAACTTCTAGTACAACGTGATCAAAAACTCAAAATATCTACAGTCATTAGGTTGAGTTCATGTAGCTGCAACCTCTTGTGGGGGTTAAAAATATGATAAAAAGATATGAGTATAAAACTCAGTGAGCTCAGTGAGTGGATAATAGTTTTCTTTTGAAAATCATTTACTATAAAATCATTTACTCTTTTTTGAAATAATGTCATCAAAATATCATAAGAATTCTAATAAATTTATGTAATTTAAATCATGCATTGATACAGCAATAATACATAATACTGTATAAAATCAAGGGAATCATATTTATCATAGTAAATACTGAATATCGAAACTGTCACTAAAACAAGTACCCAAGGGAATAATCTCGTCATATCTTGCCCTCGACGAATGTGGAATGACGTACTATCTGGGTACCGTTATGTCCTAGCCACCAGATAGACAGGGAAGTGGCATCTCATATCTCATCATATCTGTGCATGCATCAAGTCCCCAAAGGACCAAAGCGCCCAAGCACATGGCCCAAAGCCTCTGTGTGTACTCAGACGGGCCCCAAAGGCCTATATCTCATCTGTATCTCAATATCTATATCTCATCATACCGCGTACACATCATACCACATGCAAATGCCCCCAAAAGGCAAAAGCGCCCAAACACACGGCCCAAAGCCTCTATATGTGTTCAGACGGGCCCCAAAGACCTATCATCTCATCTGTATCATTTGGGAGGGTACTGTCTAAATACAGTCTTGAAATCATACTTTTCTTTCCATGAACACATGTAAATCAACTTTCCTTATTTTTAAAATACCATTAGGTTTTATTCTAGTCGATACAGCAAAACATTAACCATACACTTTTTAATAGCATGTCAATATGTGAATCAAATCCATTTCGAGAAAATCATTTAAATCCGATCATTTAAATTACTAAATTCATAAACGTGCATTATTATTACCATAAACTATGAAAATAGGTTTTGTATATTCCACGCACAGTAGTAGTGTTCAGGCCCGGTGATCGTCTATCAAGCAAACGACATAATTATTTTCCGTAAATCTGAAATATAACTAAATTGATGCAATAAAGCTCAAAGAGCATTAATCCCTGATATGTAATTTTCGTATTAATAAAATTACTAAGCTACCCTCGCGTCCGTAAACTCCAAAATTTTGAATTACTGAATTACCCTCAAAATCGTAATTACCAATTTATCCTTAAGTTCATGAATTACGAAATTGTCCACAAAGTTTGAAATTACAAATTGCCCTCAGAATTGTGAAATTATCAAAATGCCCTTACCGGTCAACGGTGATCAGAATTCAAGCAACGGTGACCGAAAGCCTCAGGTTAGATGCGGTGGAGCGACCTGAGTCCAATGTGCCAGTGGTGTGCTCCCACACGCGGCAACGGCACCGGAATCTAGCTCAATAGCCGCGAATTCTCAAGTGGTCAGCCAGCGGTAAATCGGCTTCCTTGGTGGCCGTGGATGGTCGGAAATGGAAGCTGGTGATGTGAGGAACAAAACCCAGGTGGTGGCGTGGCCAGAAAATGGCTGAATCGCAGCAAATCACAGCTGTGATTCCGCGACAATTCAAGCTTTGATCTATGGCGTTCGGGCGACTTTCTGGCGGCAACGACGACGGGAACCTAACCAGTGGCTCGAGAGCATCTGATTGGTACCTTCCTTCACCGGTGAGGTGGCCGAAGACCGGAGATAATTCCCGATCGGATTCGCGGGTCTCAACTTCTCTCTCCCTCTTTCTTGCGTGTGCTGTGTTTTGTTGTTGTTTTTTTATCCATTTACTTCCTTTTATTTACTTTTCACCGTCTTTTCTTCTTTTTTTCTAAACAGAACAAAAATGCATATGTTATACATAACCACTTATATAGACAACTTTTCTTATTGTCTTTATGTATTCCTATTTCATTCCATTATAAAAATAGAAATTACCCTTAAGTCTCTATACATTAAAAACCCACACCCTATCAGATACATTAAAGCACATATTACCGAAAACCTTAATAGATCACTCTTAATTGGTCTTACCTTTATAGGATAGTTCACAATATATAATTATTCACACATAAACTCAATGTTGAATTAAAGATCTAACAATACTAGATTAAAGAAATCCAACAGAGATGGACAACAAGATAGAGAGAAGAATTGAATACCACAGCTTGAATATGGTTTACATCAATTCTATTGTGCTCAAGCTCTTGTGTATTTTTTAATTTTCTGTACTAGGGTTAAGGATGAAGCCATGTTCAATGAAATAAATTATTTTTTATTCAATTAATTCTCTATATGTGTGCTTTAATATATATGGTTCTTATTCCACATATTTGGTTGAATATTATTAAATCTTTTCACCAATTCTATCAGGTATTAATGATTGTTAGGATTAATATTTAACTAAACCTATGCTTGGATATATAAAGTTTATATATGATTGTCTTTGATTCTATGACCACTACAAGAAATTCAACTTTTTAGGACGATATTTTTTACAACACTTTGAAATTTGGTCACGAAATTATACTTATTATGACGAATTTCTAAAATCGTATTTAATAGTCTCGTCCTGACTTGTGTTATATTTTGTTACCATTAATCTCTTATTCATTTTTTTTGTGACAAATATTATTTTAGTCACAGAAAAATATATTCTTTTAGCGCAAAAAATTCCCTCCATTGTTGAAACATTTTGGGACAATATTTCAATATTTATGACAAAATAAATGGTTATGAAATACAAAAGCGACAAAACTATTTAGTAACTAAAAAGCATGTGTAAATTTAACTAAATTATCCGCAACACATATATTATTCTCTAAAGTTATTCTGATTTCTTATAATTTTGAGACTCCATTTTTTGGTCGGGGATGAGTAATTACAGTGACAAAACTAAAATGAGTAGCTGAAAATTTTTTCTTTTATAATGTTGTATTTTTGTGAGCAAGTTGTTTCTTTCCTAAGACGCACTACTTGTTCTCCGATTCAACTTTTTTGTGACGAACATTATTTTATTCACAAATTGAAAGACATTTTTTGGTAAAAAAATCCCTTGAAAAAATGAATTTGTGGGTAATGTTTCATCATTAATAAGAAAATAAATGGCTGCAAAATCTAATTATAGGCAATGAAACTGTTTCGTAACTAAAACCAGGTGTAAATTTAGATAAACTGTCCATGACATATAGTATTAGTCTCTAAACCTATTATGATTTCTTATAGTTTTAGGAATCCAGCTTTTAGTCCTAGATGAGTAACCACAATTATAAAACTAACAATAGTAGCTGAAAGATTTGTCTTGGGTAACGTTGTATTTTTGTGACCAAGTTATTTCTTTCCTGAAACACACTATTTGGTCTTCAATTCAACCTTTTTATGACGAAACTGATCTGATGAGCTATAATAAAATCTAACTACTCAGGAGAGAATTAGAAAGATCAAACCTGCACTTCGCTATCCCCCGGATTAATTTGTGTTGACTGCAAACAGAAACTTTAAAAAGAAAAGAAATTAAAGGACTGTTATTATAATAATAATATAACTAATTTAAACCAAAGACACATGGCCTTTAAAGAAAATAAATAAACTAATCCTAATCTAAAACTGACACTCGACACTTAAAAGAAATAGTAATTTAAATAAAATAAAAACTAATTGACCAATCGGAATTTCTTTTCATCTTTCTTTCCTTTTTTTTTAAATAACCTAAACTATGACTAAAATAAAAAATTAAGTCAGCCCCAAATCAAACAAACTTTCCAATATAATTTTTGGCAACAAATGAAAACTTATTGTGTAAATTTTAATGTACTCGCAAGCGCATGGGTCTATTGAAGCATATATTAAGAATAACGAGTTTGAACCCATAAGGATTGTTGATTTTTAGGAAAGAAAAATTTAATGTAAGCTAAAAGGAATTTAAACCGCAAAATGTTCAAATTGAAGAGTGGATCGTTTACTGATTTATTTATTTATTTTTGGTGGAGCAAGAAAAATGAAACGGTAAATGACCAAAATGTAATAACGGAATGATTCTTCTTTTTGGATGTTTGACTGCTTAACAGCCACTGATAGTCATTGAGTGCTTCTTCTCTACCTTCGGCTTGGCTATTTGGCCGCTACACACCCATCGATAGTCAATGAGTGCTTCTTCTTCTGCCTACGGCTTGATTGTTTTACTGCTTCACGGCCGTCGATAGTTACCACCATTTTTGTTGAAGTATGTCCAATATGGGGATCAAGTAATGGTTAATTACAACAAGATTCATGGAAATTCTCTTTAATTTTTCTTCTTCTTCTTCTTATAGCATTGACTCTTTTTGTTTTCTTCTCCAGTCCTCACCAAATCTCGCTGCCCAATATCTGTAAGTCACTTTTCTTTATTTAATTTTTGTAAATTAATGGATAATTTGATTTAGTTCGTTCATCTATGTATTAATTTATTTGTTTTCATTCATCTAGAAAAAAATTAAAACGACATTGAAGTGAGAGAAAAGAAGCAAGATTCTTATGCCAATGTAGAAAGATATTTGTTTTCTGCTCAATAAAATTGATGAATTTATTTTTATTATTAGAAAATTTTTATTGCATTATAGTTGTGGAGATTTCTATCTCTATTATTTTATCACACCGTTTAAAGTTTCTAGAAATAATAGGAATATAATCACAGGACTAACAAAAACCCAATTTTTTTTTTTCCAAATTGGTTTTCCTATTATATGAAAATTGTTTAGCTTTTTGTATGGTATTGTTGTATGTAGAAGGATTTGATTGTGTACTGGAAAGTGTAACACATGGAAGAGAGTAAAATTTATAGAATTTTGTATACTGTTTGTTTTTTCTGCAAGTAGATAAGTATGTACGATATGGAAAGGTTGTGATTTGTTCCCTATTCTCGTTGTACGCTTGTTGTGTTTTGATTAAATTAGTAGATTATGGGGTCGGGAAAGCAAGTCTTCAATGATAGCGAACGAGATTTGTGTCTTGCAATACATTTCCACCACTTGCTATAAGCTTGTTTATAAGAGTGATCCTGTATAATAGTTCATTTTAGGTTATTCTTAATTGACCAATATTATTTTAATATGTATCTTCATTATTTATTACTCATTTTTGTTTCAAATGTAGCTTGAAGAAGTAGAAAAGATTTTGTTTGAAGCCAAGAATTCAGATACTACACGGATAGTAAGTTAGACATTTCTCCATGAATTTGATATGGTAGATGTGTTATGTGTGACAAACCTAGTCATAGTAGAAGTATAAGTTTAAGTTCTTTTTTCTAGTTTGATTAGAATTTATTTTATATTCTCTTATTTAAGTCATAGTCATTTTCTTATGAAAAATCATAATTTTAGTAGGAATAGGATAATCCAAACTATTATAGATAGGCTTATTATACTTGTTTCTTAACACAAGTATTTTAATTTACGGGGTATGAAAATTTTATATATGAAGTGATATATATTCTTTGTCATGTAACTTGATGCTTAGAAGCTTTGTGGAAGCAGTATCCAGAAATATTATCACTGTATGACATCTAGTTATGATGAAGATGAGCTCAAGCTTGTAACAAGGATAGAGGGCAAAGGTTAAGGGGGATGAGCGCTATGCAGCTGTGTTTGTCATCCAGTAAGAGCAAAATTATGGTATAATGGAGTGGTAAGTAGAATTCAATGAAGGATATATGCTTATGGAACCTAAGGCCTATCATGATGACTACAACGAAAGACCTAGTACCCTAAATGATTGTGATTTAGTAGATGAAAGTGGTGAGACAAGTAGACAGACAGAAAATTATATGTACTTATTAGTAATTAGGGTCATTTAGGTTTATGATGTACAGGAACATCTACGGAGTTTTTTTTTTCATAATACAATCAAATAATTAGTTCAATACGAGTAAGATGATTGACAATGAATGATTCTAGGACAGAGGAGATAAAACTGATAACCATGGAAGTTATGACGCTTTAACCAGGGATATGAGACAACACTTAATTTTGTAAGTACATAGAAGTGAATAAGGGTTCAAATTGATTCTACAGTAATGGAAAGAGGTAGAATCCCGAACATTATAGGCAAAAGTAGAGTAAGATGATAACATAGGGACATGCTTTAGTTGTTATATGCAAGTGGCTTTTGTAGATTCTGTTGAAAACTTTTTATTGGAGATGTATTGTGGTTAGAGGTTTTGTATAGATCTTATCTCTTGCAGTTATTTTCCGTTGTATGTCCATCATTCTCGAATTGGATAGAACTTTGATTGGTAAGTTCATTGTTTGGGAAGTTACAAAGATGAAGTAGGACTGGTAGGAACTTTTATGTTTTATGCTGTTTCTTGGCTTGCCAGACTGATGTCTTGAAAATCTCTCAGGTATATTACACACTTATGTTCAATAGAAGGTGTCAGAGTTTCTTTTAATAAGTTTATACAGCCTTATTTTACTAGCTTGGTTTATCTGTTAGTTTGGTGCAGTGTGCAATCTACGCACACATGCTAAAGCTGGGAGAAAGTTGTTGGTTTGTGTAGTATCGATGTTATACTGCTATGTCCACTTCTATCTTGATTTTAATAAATGTAAATAAAATGAACATATTTCATTCTCACAACAAAAACCCCCTAGTTGCACAACTATTCATAATATCGATATATAGATTTTAGCTCACGCTATGCCTGGGATGATTTTATATGCTAAGACAGGTTTAATTTCCATTTTGTTTTTAATCTTAAATTTTTTTAGCATAACATAAAAGAACTGTAGGATTTAATTTAAACCACGAAGTTTGAAGAATACGACTTCTGTAAAGACCTACTGAGGGCGGGGGTTTTTTATTTTGTTGAAAGTTTAGTTAAATGTGGTTCAGCTATCTTCTTCGATAACATATGAGCATAGTATTAACCTTTATTGGAGTTGTTTTGAGATAAAAAATCTCATTTAATGATGGTCATTCATTTCTCGATGCAGGTTATCAGTAAGAGAGAGCCTTGAGGGTATCAAGGGTTCGTTTGATTCGTAAAAGTGTGCACTGCAATGATTTGAGAAACTGAAAGCGAATGCACGCGTGCTTGTTAGGTTACGTGGTTTTGTTTGGGCAATCAATGTGAACGTTGCAACTTGCCGGGGCTAGAAACTATATATATTAGCCTTTCAATTTCAACCTCCGCAACTGCACGTTCCTTTCTGAAAATCTCTTCAATCATTTACATTTCGAACTTTATAGGCACAATCTAAAAGAGAAAATGCACTAGAAAACTTATGTTACAAATCTTCATGTGATTCACGTGTCTAAAAGATAATATCAGCTATAATAAGCAAGAAAAGGTAGCCCTCAACACTTCCACCTCATGCCAGCAAAATAACATCACTCCTAAGGTTATCATATCTCAAGACCTAGTTCATAATAATGATTGCAAAATTATGGCTGTATTATCAAATAAATAGCACAACTATCAAGGAAAAACACAATATCACATGAATTAAATTGACTATACAGCTATGTAAAGTTAGAAATAACTTACTACTATAGCCCTCTGAGCTGTTGGCATCTTGAGAAGAATGTATAAACAAATGTGGGTAGAACAGAATTCATAGCTAACTTCTACGACTGCATGCTCTACAAAAATGACCATGAAGATTTTCAAAACAAATGGGATTTGATGGTCCATAAGCATAAAGTTGAAAGCAATGGATACGTGAAGAAGATTGATGTAGATTAGGAGTCCATATTATACTAGGATTAGTTTCCTTATTAACTAAGGTTTATGACTTTCATTTTGCTTTCCAATTTAGGATTTTGCTATCATTTTACTACATGATTTAGAATAATTACTACTAATATAAATAGCCTCTCTTGTAGTCTTTAAATGTAGATTTTTGAGTTTAATAATATTTTTAGCTTTCAAATCTCAGTGTGAGTATTTGAATTTAGTTAATTCTTGGTATTCTACGAAATCAATGAGTCTTTACCCCTAAATTTGCGGTATTCTTTGAATCAACATGAATTTAGTTTGTTCCTTTATTTCGGTATTCTCTTAACTCAATAGAAAATTTTGAAGTGTAACTTCCGCTACATCAACTTGGTATCAGAGCCAAAAGCCTGGTTCTCAACTGTTTCCAACAGCTATCCTTTCTTTCCCAAACCAGTTTGGTTTTCCCAAAAAAAAAAAAAAAACCAAAAAACCAAAAAAAATTCCCAACAACTCCGCGTCAGCCACCGTCCACGACTAACACCAATCCGGTCGTAACCACCACCATCCGAATCAGAACAAGCTGGCCATCAAGACCCAGCCTAGAATGCCGTTGTTCACCACTGAAATTGCCGGAATCTACCAAAAACCATCGCGAAAGCCGCCGTTGTTGTCACCAATTTCCACTGCAATTTAGCCAGCTCCACCACCACCAATCAAATTCTCTCCATGGGTCCAACCTTTCTCACTACTTTCCACCCCCGATTGACTCATCGGTAGCCGAAAATCAAAGCCAACACAAAACAACCACTTCTATCTCCAAATTCTGGCCAAAACACCACTTTTCAAACAAACCACCACCACCATCGTACTCACCAACCCAAAATCTTTCAAATCCACCCATCCTTGCCCGATTTCCGACCATCGTTACCGGAAACCTAAAATTTTACTTAATTATAGTTTTGGCCCAAGCTTTTATTTAAATTTTAGTTTAACCCCAGACCTTTTTAAAACCCAAATTTGGAAAATGCCTCCATGAAACGCCTACGATGCCCCTCATGCTACAACTTATGTTCATGATAATGTCCCTAGAGATGAAGCCTTAGCTAGCATGATAGCTATGATTGATATGTTAGCAGCACAAATGGCACAATTGACAGAATTACTTGCCGAACACCATCATACTTCTGAATGCAAGGACAAATTAAATGAAAACTAGGATGATCCTTTCTCAGGGCACTGACATAAAAAAGAGTCTATTGATGATAGAAGATGGGAATCTGGGTTAAGAATTAGCATTATTGAGTTCCAAGGAAGTGGTCAACCAGAAGAATTATTGGATTGGATTGAAGTATAGATTTATGGTGACGAGTGTCGATCTCACGTGGAGGTACATTTAATCGTATGTAGGGTAATCTTCTGAGTTTGTATGTGAATTGGTAGGATGTGATTTTTTAGGCAGAATTTAAATTAAAAAGATAGCTTGAACAAATTAAAGATGAAACAATATAAAATAAGTGCTTGAGTCTTTGGATTCACACTCAACATTTCACGATAGGCTTAATATTCCTTTTTAAATTACAATTAATTTATAAGGGGGTATTTCCACTCCTCATAGGTTTATCTCTAATAAATAAGATATCAAATACTCTTTGTGTCATGTGAATTAATTTTATGTTAAATGGGTATCAAGTACACAATGTGCCAGGTGATAATAATTCTATTGTTGACAATGTGAAAAGATTGTCCACTAAATAACTCTGACTTATTCTCTGTCAACACTGAGTCAAGATGGACCACTAATACTAGAGGGGAGGTTTTTCTCTAAGTAATAAAGTGTAAAGTGTTCATCGTGCCAAATAGTAATAATCTTGCACTAGGGAGCCGGTATACCAGGGCAAAATTTAGACAAAAAATTATTACTATCTATCAACTATAAGTCAAAGCAACCGAAATGAATCAGAGAAAGATAAAGTAAACTTATCAAATTAAGCCCATGGATCATGTTAATGGTTCACATTCAACCCAAGCTTGAAAATAAATTAGCTACTCATTTTTTAACTAGGGCCAAAACAGAAATTTTATTAAAATACGTAGAAAATATAGTATAAAGAGGGAATTATAGAAATCAGAGCTAAAAAATGAATTCAGGGATGTCAAATTAGGGGGGTAGCCCCCTATTTATAGATGAACTGAGTAAATCATGGCCATCGGATAAAAACAATTTGGATGCTCTGGATTGCGCCACGTGGCCAGCTTTGATTGGATTGAACACATCATCAGGGCTGTCATTCCATGTATGTGCATGTATCCTACGCACATTTTCGGTCCACTAATATACTACTACGTCATTGGTCAACACCAAGTCAACTTTTTTGTCCAATAATGTATCGCCACGTCATCAGTCACTGCCACATCATCTGGTCAACGCCACCTCAGCTTGGTCCCATTAAGATTCTGGAATTACGCACTATTCACATGTACGGTACTGTTCACGCATACAGTTCTGGCTTTTTTGTCCTTCCTTAAGATTTTCAGCTATTCTGAGCTCAAAATTGTCATCCGTTTTGCTGGCTGATCTCTCGTTAATCATGAAATAGAAAAAATACCCATAAAACACTCAAATTATAATAAGACGCACACAATTAAAGTTTAAAGAACATAAATAAATAAAAATAGAATTGTTAGTGAGACTTTGAGCACAAAATGATAATTCTATTCTTTGTAAATATTCATTTTCCAGTACTCAACACACCCCCCAACCAGCTTATTGCTAGTCTCTAGCAAACTAAGCGATGATATCCAATAAAATTCAAATTAAAGTCTCATGCTTTTTTTTAGGGCATTTATGTTTACTATTTAATCAGAATAATGGCAGCAATCAAATAAAAGTATAAGCATTATCTCTGGTTTTGAAAATATCACTCTCACATTAACCAATCACACAAATGAGTAAGGTAGACTTATGCAAAAAAATCAATTATCAAAGCTGCGCTAATTAAGCCACTTTTCAGAATGACATGATTAAGCTACTTTTCAGAATAACATGCCAACCCTCAAAATCTCTCTGGTAAGAATGATACTCTTAAAAGAAAATAAAATGAATAAAAACAGTTATTCCAAGGAATGATGGATTGGAAGAAAGCAATATCAGAAACTCTCACCAAGATGGAGGAATAGTATTTCTAGCTAAGAAAGAATATGATCTCAAGTCAAATGAATTATCAGTCAAACCAATATTATTTGTATGAATTTTTTTTTTTTATCACCACATATTTTTGCCCATATTACTAGCTTCCACTTTAGACTGTAGTCTCCTAAAATCAAGGAGTTTTATTAGGATGTAACGTAGGTTAGGAAAATAGGTAACACTGAAGAGATAGTTGAAAGAATAAAATATATGTTTGAGAATAATAAGAATCTTTTGAAAATTGTAAGGTGCTTTTATTTATTTATTTATTTATTGAACTATCATCACATACATATGATTTTTCTTCTTTTTTTTTTTTTAGTGCACCAATTTTCTTAAGAAAAATCTTTCATATTTTTCTCAAACATAAATAGGTGATGGAAAATGTAAAACATAGGGTAATATTCCAAATTAAAATGAGACAAAATTTAGGTTAACAACATTTTTTTTAAGGCTCAAAAGGGTAACTATAGATATTTCACAATAGGGATATCTAGAAAAGGCTCAAACGGAACAAAGATGGCCTTTCTATCATTTTTCAGGACACTAAGTAGGCTTCCATGTCTACTAGTTCAATGGGCTTTTAGATGTGACAACACATAATAATTTGTTTAATCTTTTTTTAATTTTTTTTATTGGTTGACTTGAGAGAAAAGATAGATATCATATATAAAATATTAAGCTATGAAAAGGGGCTACTTTACAAGAAAAATTATAAGCTCAAAAACTCACTTGGTATCTATTATGACATGTCCATTCCTTCAAATAACTCAATCAATTTCACTCATCAAATCTCTTAATTCACATAAGTCACCAGCAACAATATACATAATGGCAAACATGGTGTAACATAAATCAAAGCCAAAGATAATACAAATACTGAAATTCAAAAGTCACCATGTCGTCCAATGTTAAAAGATCACACAAAATGCCTTGAATTTTACTATTATTATTATTTAATTTTTTAATTTTTTTAACTAACTACCAAGAGTAAGAATATGCGTTTCTAGAGTAACTACACTCCATGTTCGGCCATCTTAGACTCATAAATTTTAGAAAAGGTTAGTATTCCACAATTGTCAACTAGTCCCTACTCCCCAATCAAAAAGAAACATTGTCATCAATGTCTCAAAGGAAAGAAGTAGAGTTTAGAAGCCATTACTTGAATGCTGCGACACAATAAAATATATATAAACAGAGGGTTAAATCTAATTTGCACTTTTTACTACTGCTACTGTTACCATCAATTGACCAATCCAATGCATAGGTTCTGGGATCTAGCTCTTGTCTGTAAGCTTGTAAAAGATCAAGTAACTTATTACCAGTAGGGGCACAAATAAAGAGCTGTTTCATTATGACAGAAAGCCATCATAAAAGTTTTTAACATTTAACAAACCATGAACAAGCTTGTGGAGGCCATTTTAGTGCTAAGAAAACCGCTGCTAAAGTTTTACAATGTGGTTTCTATTGGCCAATTTTATTTCGAGATGCTTATACTTTTTGTTCTTCGTGTGACAGATGTCAGCGTATGGAAAGCATCACACGAAGGAACATGATGCCATTAAATCCTATTCTAGTGGTTAAAATTTTTTATGTGTGGGGAATTGATTTCAAGGGACCATTTCCTTATTCTTTTGGCCATCAATACATATTGGTTGCTGTCGACCAATGATCATAAAGTGGTGATTGAATTTTTGAAAAGCAATATTCTTTCACACTTTGGATTCCCTCGGGCGATAATCAGCGATGGCGGTACTCACTTCTGTAATAAATCATTCAGAGTTCTTTTGGCAAAGTATTCCATTACACACAAAGTGGCTACCCCATATCATCCACAAACCAGTAGTCAAGTCGAGATATCCAATAGGGAAATAAAGCACATATTAGAAAAGACAGTAAGACCTAACAGAAAAGATTGGTCATTGAGACTTGATAATTCAGTATGGGCCTAATATATAAGAAAGCTTGTCACCTACCTGTGGAACTCGAGCATCGTGCATATTGAGCCATCATGAAATTCAACTTTGACATGCAACAGGCTGGTTCAAAAAGAAGCTTACAGTTGGCAGAACTTGAGGAAATTCGCAATGATGCATACAAAAATGCCAGGATTTATAAGTAACGAATGAAAGTTTTTCATGACAAGCAAGTTATGAGGAGGTCTTTTACACCAGGTCAGAAACTGCTTTTATTTAATTCTCGCTTGCACCTATTCCCAGGTATGTTATGCTCTCGATGGTTTGATCCATTTATTATTCACACTGTTTTCCCACATAGAGCCATTGAAATTAAGGATCCAAAGAACGGTGTCACTTATAAAGTTAATGGTGAAAGATTAAAGCCGTATCGAGAGTACCAACCACTTGAAAAAGACACCGAAATAAATTTAGGTGACCCACCAGATCTGGACTAAAACCTTTTCGTATTTTTTTCAGTAATTTAATTTAATTAATTTATTTATTTTTACTATTCCTTTGCTAATTGAAACTATTTGTTTCCTGCTAAAGTGTGTTTGTTTGACAGTTGCATTTTCTCTCGTCACTTGTACCATATGTGAATACCCCAATTAGACAAATCATCTTCAACTATCTTAAGCAACTTCTATGAGTAAAGCATCACCTAAGTAGCTTGATCCAGTTTTGTAAATCACATCTTATTTGGGATCTACAACTACCAAAGTTAGTATCCTATGTTGAAGAGCTAGAAGGGCAACTTAGGGAAATAGAAGGTGGCATTTATGAAATCCAATTAGAACTTGAGGTAAACTATATAAGTTAACATCCCACTTTTTATACTGTGTTGTTGTTTGTTTTTACGTGTGTTTTGTTTTTGCTAGATTTGTTCTTTTCTTTTGTGTTTTATCACTTGTCACCCCGGTTAAGTGGCGGATAATGGTACTCTGTGACTATTGTGTCGGTTCCTTTAGTTACCCACAATAACTAATATTCTCCGACTAAAGTATGGATAAGAATACAACTCTTGCAAAGCTTCACAAGCGATTTTCCTCTCTCCCTCAGAATGCACTCCTTACAATCTACAAACCTCAGTTCGAAGGTATGTACCTGCTTATAAAGAATAATATCCCTATTGACATTCGTTGGTTAATCGAAGCCAAAGTACGGTTAGCAGGAGAATTACCTCCTAAATTTGTTGCCTACATGCCTGGTTGTGGGAAAGGAAATTATGCAAGAAAATGAAGAGCTGCACGACTTTCAGTTGCTTGTCATAAGTGTGCTAGAATGCAATGTTTTAAATAACCATGCACTTCTTTAGGAATGATATCCGACAACAAAGAAGATAAGATTAAATTCATTAGGGATGGCTTGAATAAGGAGTCATTGGATGATATTCTTGTGTCTCTTGAAACGTATCCCAGTGGATACGTACAACGTGCAATTTTTCAGTTGTGGCCATTATTCTAGAAAGAACATGCATGATACAGTCTCAGGAATTTGACTATAAACGACCCTATTTACTAGTTTATAAGAAAATTGAATGGGAAGCCTATCCTCGACCCATAGAGGGCGTTCAAACCGTTTTTGAACGTAAAAGTAGAGGAAGATGTGAGCCACAATCACAACTACCAGTACATATCTTTTTCATTGACTGTTCTTTTATCATATGTGTTATTATTGCTATGATTTTATCTTTACTTACTGTTTGTTTACTGTTTACTTTTGACTTTTCAAGCACAAACTTCACATGTCATCTGACAGACACACCACTTAATTTACAACTGTGTATCATTATGTTTGTCATCAAGATCTTTAAATACAAGCTTATTTTGTTAACCACTCACAAATTATTTTTTAGAATTGTTTCAATGGCAGCAACTTCGAATAAACAATTCAAAGAGATTTGTGTGCTTTCTGGTTCTCATTATGGAAAATACAAAGAGTTTGTTCAAGCAGCTGTAGATCTTGGTCGAGCACTAGCAGAGAGAAATATACACTTGATCTATGGAGGAGGTGACACAGGATTATCAAGACTTGTTTCAGAAGTTGCCTTCATCAGAGGAAGCCAAGTGCTTAGTATTATCCCAAAGGCACGAAAACCTTTGGAATATTTGTTTGATGCACCAATTGGAGAAGAGCTAGTTGTCTGAAGTATGCAAGAAAGAATAACTGAAATGTTAAATCATGCTGACGCCTTCATTTTCTTGCCAGGAGATCTTGCAACTTTAGAGGCATTGATTACATTTGCATCTTGGGCACATTTGAACATTCATTAGAAACCCATCATTTTGTTAAATGCTAATAACTTTTATGATGGCTTGAGAGCATTTCTTAAATTTTATGATGGCTGGATGTAAGTGAAATTTTTTGAAAATTTTGTAGGCAAAATAGAATTTAAAGAAAGAAGAATAAAAAACAAAAACTTGCACAAAATGTTATTTATACAATATTTATAAAGAAACTGAACTCTATGAATTAAAATGACTTACCTCTCCGGTAACGGCGCCAAAAATTTGTTGTTCAAATTTTATTGTACTCACAAGCGCACGAATATATTACAGTATAGATTTATGGTGACGAGTGTCGATCCCACGAGTAGGTAGATTTAATCGTGTGTAGAGTTAATCTTCTGAGTTTATATATGAATTGGTAGGATGTGATTTTTTGGGTAGGATTTAAATTAAAAAGATAGCTTGAACAAATTAAAGATGAAACAATATAAAATAAGTGTTTGAGGCTTTGGATTCACACTTAACATTTCACCATGGGCTTAATATTCCTCTTTAAATTACAATTAATCTATGAGGGAGTATTTCCACTCCTCATAGGTTTATCTCTAATAAATAAGATATTAAGTGCTCATTGTGCCAGGTGAATTAATTTTATGTTAAATGGGTATCAAGTACACAATGTGCCAGGTGATAATAATTCTATTGTTGACAATGTGAAAAGACTGTCCACTAAATAACTCTGACTTATTCTCTGTCAACACTGAGTCAAGATGGACCACTAATACTAGAGGGGAGGTTTTTCTCTAAGTAATAAAGTGTAAAGTGTTCATCGTGCCAAACAGTAATAATCTTGCACTAGGGAGCCGGTATACCAGGGTAAAATTTAGACAAAAAATTATTACTATCTATCAACTATAAGTCAAAGCAACCGAAATGAATCAGAGAAAGATAAAGTAAATTTACCAAAATAAGCCCATGGATCATGTTAAGGGTTCACTTTCAACCCAAGCTTGAAAATAAATTAGCTACTCATTTTTTAACTATGGGTAAAATAAAAATTTTATTAAAATACGTAGAAAATGCAGTATAGAGAGGGAATTACATAAATCAGAGCTAAAAAATGAATTCAGGAATGTCAAATTATGGGGTTAGCCCCCTATTTATAGATACACTGAGTAAAACGCGGCCATTAGATAAAAACATTTTGGACGCTCAAGATTGCGCCACGTGGCAAGTTTTGATTGGATTAAAGACATCATTAGGGCTGTCATTCCATGTATGTGCATATATTGTACGCATGTTTTTTGGTCCACTAATATATTGCCACATCATCGATCAATGTCAAGTCAACCTTTTGGTCCAATAATGTATCGCCACATCATCCGTCAACGCCATGTCAGCTTGGTCCCATCAAGATTTTGGAATTACGGCACTGTTCACATGTACGGTACTATTCACTTATGCGGTTCAGGCTTTTTTGTCCTTCCCTAAGGTTTTCAGCTATTCTGAGCTAAAAAACATCATCTGTTTTGTTGTCTGACCTCTCATTAATCATAAAATAGACGAAATGCCCATAAAACACTCAAATTATAACAAGGCACACACAATTAAAGTTTAAAGAACATAAATAAATAAAAATAGAAATATTAGTGAGACTTTGAGCATAAAATGATAATTTTATCCTTTGTAAATATGCATTTTCCAATACTCAACAGGCAACAGCTCAATGGCAACAAACAAAGCTCACAAGGATGAGGCAACGTAAAAAGAAGATTGACTCTTGGGAAAAGCTGAAGAAGCACTTACGTAGAGCATTCTTGCCTTGCAATTATGTCAAACCATTATACCAACCATTACAAAATTTGAGGCAAGGTAATCGATCAGTCAATGATTACACCACAAAGTTCCATTGGTTGGTAGCACGCAATGACTTCACAGAGACAGAAGAACAAGAGGTTTCCCACTCCATTAGAGGCCTACGTTCACAGTTTCAAGACCAGTTGAATATACTTTATCCATATTCTGTCTTAGAAGCACACCAACGAGTTTTGCAGTTATAAAAGCAAATTAGTCAGCATACTAATGACTCAAACCTCTGGGGCTCTCAAAGTGATACTTATGATAATTCAAACTCGACTCCCAAATTATATAATTTCACTCCACCAAATCTGCCAAATAAGACTAGTAAATCTAATGAAAATGGTCAAAACAGCAAAACCCAATCCTTGAGCTCAGGATTATGTTGTTTTAGTTGTGGAGAAAGTGGACACCGAATGAGAAAGTGTAGAAAGGAAGGAAAGTAAAGCAAAGGTTTATTCGTGAGCACTGAGGAAAGTGAAGACTACCAGGAGGAAGAAAATGAAGAGTTTGTTGAAAAGCCAACTTTTGACAGGAGTGGCAGTGCACGATCCGTTGAAGAACATGGTGATAATGGGCCAATGTTGATAGTAAATCGTGCATTCTTCACTCCAAAAGGACAAGACAAAGACAAGCAGTTACGACAAAATATTTTTCAGACTACTTACACAATTGGGGGAAAAGTTTGTCGTATGGTCATAGATTCAGGCAGTTGCAAGAATGTTATTACAAAGGCAGCCGTAACAAAACTAAACTTAAAAACAAAACCACATCAAACTCCATACAAGCTCTCATGACTAAAGAAGGGAAATCAAATGATAGTATGGAAACATTACTTAGTTTCTTTATCCATTATATCAATCTATAAATACCAAATTTGGTGTGACGTTGTGGCTATAGATGCTTGTCATCTATTACAGGGCAGACCCTGGCAATATGATAAAAATGTAACACATGATGGGAAAAGAAATACCTACAGCTTTATGTTTAACAACACTAAGATTGTTCTCATACCTAACAAAGAGCTCACTTTCAAATAAGACTTGGGTAATTATCTGTTAGGTAAGAAGCAATTTATAGATGTTATAGCAAAGACGAAGATGGTCTATATTTTATTGGGAAAGGAAAGTCACAGTAATTCAAAGGTTCCTGAAGCTGTGATACCTATATTGGAGAAATTTCAAGATTTGTTCCCTAATAAGCTACAACATGACTTACCGCCTTTTAGGGACATACAACACCATATTGATTTGGTTCCAAGCTCAACTTTACCAAATCAACCTGATTATCATATGAGTCTTAAGGAACATGAGGAATTGAGATGCCTGTGCGATTCTTGCTTTGTTAACCCCAAAGAAAGATGGGTCTTGGAGAATGTGCTTGGATAATTGAGTTATCAATAAAATTACAGTTCAATATCATTTCTCAATCCCTCGATGAGATGACTTATTAGATTATATCAGTGAAGCTACAGCTTTTACCAAACTAGATTTGAAGAGTGGCTACCATCAAATTCGAATACGGCCTAGAGATGAATGGAAAATAGCTTTTAAAACTCACAGAGGGTTATATGAGTGGTTGGTAATGCCATTTGGACTATCTAATGCTTTCACTAATTTCATGTGAATTATGAATCAAGTTCTTCGTCCTTTTCTTTATTTTGTTGATATACTGATATATAGCACCGGCCTTGAGTTACATCTACAGCATTTGAGAGAAGTACTTTCAGCCTTAAGAGCAGCAAGTTTATATTTAGCAATAAACAAGTGTATTTTCTTAACAGAAGAAGTATTAGTTTTGGGATACATGGTGTCAAATGATGATATATCTATTGATCAATCAAAAGTACATGCTATTCGAGATTGGTCACAACCAACTACTTTATCTGCCATCAGAAGTTTCCATGGATTGACATCTTTTTACAGGCTATTCATTCCTCATTTCAGTACTATTATAGAGCTAATCACAGATTACATGAAAGGAGGATAGTTCTCTTGGATAGAAGAAGCAACTAAGGTATTTGAGACAATCAAGAAAAAGTTAATTATTGCCCCAGTTCTTGCCCTACCAGATTTTTTTCTCACTTTTGAGATGCATTGTGATGCATCCAAAGTAGGCATTTGGAGTTGTTTTTAGCCAGCAGAGTAAGCCTATAGTGTATTTTAGCGAGAAGTTAAATGAAGCAAAGACACGTTATAGCACTTACGACATGGAGTTTTATGCAGTGGTCCAGGCACTAAAGCATTGGCGTCATTATTTGATTCATAAAAACTTCATTTTATACACTAATGATACCGCATTTAAGCATCTCAATAATCAAGACAAGCTTTCTCATCGACATGCCATGCGGACAGTGTTCCTTTAGCATTTTACTTTTGTGGTGAAACATACATTTGGTAAATCCAATAGGGTAGCAGATGCACTTATCTTTTTCATTGGCATAGATGCATAATCAAGTCCTCGAATTCGACACATTTTGAGAGTTATATGCTATTGACCCTTTCTTTGCCCCCCTATTAGAAGACATTGCTGCAGGCTTCTATTCAGACTATCATTTACATAATGGATTCCTTTTCAAAAGAAATTAGTTATGTGTTCCTGATTTAAGTTTAAGATTGAAGATTATCGCAGAGTTACATAACGAACACATATGGGTCGTGAAAAAACTCTAACTCTAATAGCCAAGATTTTTTGCCTACTAAGAGGCGAGATATCTACCATTATGTCGAGATCTATCGTATTTGTCAAGTTTCTCCGCAATGAATGCTGGATTTTATATGCCGCTGCCAATTCCAACACAGCCTTGGGCTGACATTGGTATGTATTTTATTTTGGGATTAACCTGCACTCAGAAAGGTATAGATTCCATATTTGTTGTTGTGGATCAGTTCTCAAAAATGGCTCACTTTATTGCATGCAAAAAGAGTACATATGCCATGCGTATTACTCGTCTATTCTTTAAAGAAGTCTATAGGTTACGTGGTTTATCGAGTTCCATAGTATCTAACCAAGATACGCGATTTCTTAGCTATTTTTGGAAGACATTGTGGAAGTTGACTAACACTCGCCTGTATTTTAAAAGCACTTACCATCCATAAATGGATGGTCAAACTAAAGTTGTTAACCGCTCTTTAAGAAATCATATATGTAGTCTAGTTGGCAATAATCTGGAGACGTGGGATCAAAAGTTATACCAAGTTGATTTTGCTTATAACCATGCAGTTAAGCACAGTACTGGTTCAAGGCATTTTCAGGTGAATTATGGATATAATCCACGAGCTCCCATCAACTTAGCTCTAGTTCCAGATTTAGTTCGCAAAAGCAACAAGGTAGAAGACTTTGTAGAGCAGCTTCAGAGATTCATAAAGCTACACAAGAGTCTTTGAAGAAGACTACCAAAGGTTATAAAATTAAGACAGACAAAAGGCGCCGACCTTTAGAATTTCAGGTAGGAGATCTTGTTTGGGCTGTCCTAACCAAAGATAGATTCTCAGTTGGCAAGTATAACAAGCTTTCGGCTAGGAAAATTGGACATTTGGAGATTATAGAAAAGATAAATCCTAATGTATATAGAGTAAAGCTATCCAGTCATATCTGCACTACAGATGTTTTTAATGTCAAACATCTTATTCCTTACAAAAGTGATCATGATGAAGATGTTGTTACAAACCATCCGAATTCGAGGACGAATTCTTTCAAGCTTAGAGGGAATGGTGTAGATTAAGAGTCCATATTATACTAGGATTAGTTTCCTTATTAATTAAGGTTTAGAACTTTTATTTTGCTTTCTAATTTAGAATTTTGTTATCCTTTTACTAGATCGTTTAGAATAATTATTACTGATATAAATAGTTTCTCTTATAGCCTTTGAAGGTAGATTTTTGAGTTCAATAATATTTTCAGTTTTCAAATCTCTGTGTGAGTATTTGAATTTAGTTAATTCCCGGTATTCTGCGAAATCAACGAGTCTTAGCCCTTAAATTCTCGGTATTTTTTGAATCAATGTGAATTTAGTTTGTTCTTTTATTCCGATATTCTCTTGAATCAATGAAATATTTTGAAGTATAACTTCTACTGCATCAAAGATGTGCCTCGATAGAAATTTATGTGCAAAACCTTATTTCAAAGGACAATTTTTTGGGAGAATACAGAGCACATAGAGGTGTGAGGGAGGCGTGGTGAAGAAAGGACGAAGATATATATTAATTCATCAAGTTACTATCCCCGTGTGGTCGAAGACCCCATGACTCTCTTTTGATGCCTCTTCTTCTTCTTCTTAGAGAAGGCCAACCCTACTTCACTGAATAACCAGTTGACTCAGGTGTTTACCTTGAACTAGAGCCCACAGAGGAGGTTTGAAGAAGGGGAACATTCTCTATTATGGGGGCAGGTGATACTTGTGATCGCAAGTCTCACATGTGAACGAAATCGAGAGGTAAGATTGTGAAGTAACGCCTGAGGCACATGAATAAAGTTTGCATGAATCTGACACTTGTGGGACTTTTTCACGTACTGATGGCAATCGTTCTCCTCTTTTCATTGCCCTATTGAGTAAGGGTCGGTGTTTGCAAAAATGTCGAGCCAGTAGTGAGAATGGGGAGCTGGACAAAGCAAATTGGCTTTGAACGTCGCCTCATTTATCTCTATCCCACGTACTATTCTCATTCCCTTTTAGGACTTTTAGCTTTCCGCTTTGATCTTCCTTAATGAGCAAAGGGATTGGTTAATTTAGTGATCCATAAATAAATAAGTCCCTTTACTCATGAATGTCAAGGAAGAAAAAGAAAGACAGGTAGGTTTGTAAACTAAAGCCAGAAGCCCGGGAAGAGGTGTTCTCCATATCTGTCATTAGGCAGAGATTCCTCAGGGCGGGGAGACAGACATTAATACCAAACAACAAGTCGCCCCCCATAGCCCCAAAGGGGGGAACAAAACAAGACGCCGAGTCCTTCTTGCTTGAACTTGAAAGGACTTCTACAATCAAGAATCTGACTTTTCCCCAACGAGAAGCGAACGGGCATTTTCGGGGACTAGCCCGCTTCCCATTACTCAAGAGGGCAATTCCTCGCACATAATTAAGGGCCCAAAAGATCTTATCTTATTCATAGGTTTAGATCCATTTCTCTCTCTTTATATAAGCAATTTTGGATATATCTTCTTATCAGTTTACTGAGCAATCAAAGAACTTCTTTCCTGCACCTATTGGCATGCTTCTCTTTGGCATTGATTCTATCGATCGCCCACGCTTTCGAATCCTATCTTGCAGTCTTTTTCACTTCTTTGAAGCTTTTAGCCCCAATATGTTAATAGAAAACTGCAATAATAGATTTTGTGAATCAAATTGATAGGTTAATGAACAAATAGTGAGAGATCGAGGGAAAGGACGATTTTGACATTTGATATAGCTAACCTGTATTGAGGACCCACCTAAGACAATATCAGCAACAAGCTTGGGAAATTTACACAAAATCCATGTTTGAGAAAGTCCATGTAGAAATTAATAAAGACGGATTATTTTTTATTAAACGATATGTAGACAACATAACCCGGACTTACAGCATCAGGGAGTTCTGAAAGGCAAACAAATAGTGGAAGGTTATATTTCATCACCAATCTAACAAGCTTACTATCTGCTAATGCTAACTTCTTCAAAGTCTTGGCACAGCTTATTCTCATTCATTTGCTGTTTTAAAGGCTGAAGATGTTCAATCACTTCCCAAGTGTATGCAACTGATTCTGTGGCTGAAAACTACAAAAGTCAACAACCCTCCGTAAGACAATGGCCAATCAGAGAAGGTGTAGTCAATGCATCTTACAATCTTTTGCTGGGCAGAGCCTCAAAGCATACAAAGAAGCAATAAAAAAGAATTCATAACCTCACATTGTTGCTGCAGTCTATGTCTTTGCCTTCAGAAAAAACAAGTGCACTAAATTTTTCATGCAAATCCCAAGCTCATTCAAGACCCTATGCTTGTACCAACAAAAAGGGTATCAAGGCAGCATAAAAAGGCCCCCAAGAAAAAAAAGAAATGCAGTCGATGTAATAACATTGGTTATACAGTTAGAACTTGCACTTAAAACCCATCATCAATTCCAACTAGCATATACAACCGGAATGATTGCAATGACCACATGTCTGACAATGGCCTCGAAGAATCAAACCCTAATACCTCCACTTGGACCAACAAATACTTTGATGGAAGCTTGAAGCCTACTCCGACCCAAGCATCAGGATCCTAGTTTAAAAATAGTCAATCCATTGGCACCACTGCATCATCCGACCTAAATCTATTTAGAAGCGATTTAGCATTCTAAATTTGTACATAAATGCCTTGTTAACCACTTATTTCAACTGAAGAGGTAATATTTTGCCTTGACTATAAGTTTATATTTTTCAGATTATTTATTTTGGTGACACACCGGCGTAGTTTGTTGTTTTAACATGTTGAGTGAATTAGGTTTCTGATGACTGTGTTTCCATTACATTATATCAAAATGGAAGTTGTAGGTTCTGATATGGGGATTTATTAAATTAGGGGTTCAATTCAATATATTAGCTGTTTTGTCTTGTGTTTGTGATGTAAGAACCTTATCAAATAAAATAAATTAGAATTTATTAGGAATTATAATATTTGGGTCAATTTAGTATTTAATATTTTATTAGGATTTATCTTGTTTTATTAGACTTATTTGAGTCATATTTGTAATTTTAGTCTAATTAGGATTTTAGATTATTTCTCTTATTTAAGAAAAATTAAGACTAAATTGACTATTTATATATATAGGCTTGTTATTCATAGTTTATAGTATCTCTTTCAGCCTACGTCAAGTGGTATCAGAGGATGTTAGCTAGAATTGATATTGAATATTATTAATGAAAAGCTTGTGTGAAATATTGAATATTATTAATGAAAAACTTGTGTGAAATCTAGTATCGCTTCCACCCTACGTCAAGTGGTATCAGAAGATGAAACTTGTAGTCTGGTTGAATCAAAACTGATGTTCGATTGATCAGAAATTTTGAGAAATGATAAATAAATGTTTTTGTATGCCAGTTCTGGAATATGTAGACTAAAATGGGTTTACACTGATTTTACTAGATTCATCTTATTATTCGTTCTGTAAATACTTATTAGAAATTACTCGTGTGGTTAGACATTGAAGAAGAATAGTGTAACAGTGTTTAAATGCACTGAAATTTTGAGATATTGTACTTTTATGTGCATAATTAAGATCTGTAAATTTTCAGATGATTTTAGCTTGTCATTAAATTTTCGATCAAATTCCAAAGTTTGCAGCTATTTTGGCTGGGTTTTTGCAGATTCTCCAACTTGATTTTATTTTAAAAACCACTAGTCAATAAATACCAGAATGACCTCAAATTTTAAGGGTAAGTTGCTATCCCTCAATATGCATAATTTATTTATGAAAAGCTTGATTAAACTCCATCAGTACTTCATTTTCTTATAATTGCAATGAGTCATGTTGCTGCTGCTGTTGTCGTTTAATAGACGGTCATAGTTGATGTGATAATCTCATATGTTATTAAAATGACAGAAAAACTTAATATGTCGTACATTTACATGCATGTCTGTTAGTATTTTCAAGAATTTCATAGTAATTCGAATAGTTTTGAACATCGTATAAAAGCTAAAATCCATATTGCCTGTGCTTTCCTATTAAAATTTTAGGTTTTGAGGTCATCAATGTGTTTTGAGTAACGAATAGATAAATGCCTTCTATTTTGCTTAAAGAAATGAATAACTTTTGTTCAACGCATTTTAGATCTGTAAGTTTGTGGTTGAGTGGTGTATTAAAATTGATTTGATTGCCACTACTACCTTGTAACATTTTGAAACGTATAACAATGTTGCAGATGTTGATTTATTAACATAAACTTTACTAGTTCCAGATCTGTTTCTGTACTGAAGCGTCAATGAATTTTCTAAGCAGAAATATTTTTCCACTAAGAAGATTATCTTACTCCCAACCACGACTTCTCTTCCTATCAATGCACAAAGTTGATCATATCTCATAGATTTGTATCTGTGCAAGTACCAAATAAATATAATAACGCACCATTAGCAGTAATAGTTTCAAAGAGCAAAATACTGAATAACCATAATAACAATGTCAACTATAAATATAGAATTCAAACATGTGGCATTTTATAAAAGGAAGTTGGAGAACTAGCAAGAACCATACATCTAGTTAATGTAGGGATGAAAATGAAAGATCAATGACTTTGTCCAACTAATGCATGGGTTTAAAAACTGCATTATCATTTTGCTTCCAAAGCTCAGTGTAGAACTGGTGCTAAGTATTAGCATGCTGCTTCATAGACATCATTTTGACCAAATTTTGTACACGCAGAGCAGGTAGTATGGAATATTCTCTAATTTCTGAAGGACAACAAAATTTACTCGAAGACTTATTATGTAGGCCAAATTTCCTTTTATGAAATAAAATTTAAAGAAAATGAAGAATTGCATAGTACATTTAAAGGATAGTCCAAAGACCAAATTAAAAGCAACCTTGAAAGAGGAATGCTCGAAAAGGATCACACGAAGATTGAACCTAGAAGAAGACATAATGATTACCCAAACTACTTTAGGAAAGTGCTTGTCAAATTTTCAAATAACACTTAAGAATCCAGTAATAGTCTAACGATGATTCTATTTCTCTTTTTCTTCTTGCACAATAACCGAACACTAAAGATTAGGTCACCTATAAATCAATCTATAATCCATGCCCATGACCCTTATGCGTACAATGTTTTGCTTTTGCACGATAATTATTGGATAACATCGGCCAATATTTCTTTTATCTACTTCAATCGTCATGTAAAGACTCCATGCACAGAAGATCATTTTCTCCTACACGATGTTGCTTCCAGACATAACAAATTGAACGGCCAACTTCTTCCGTTCATCCACTTACCATTGTGTTAGCTTCTCTAACTGGTGTAGTTTTTGTGGAGGCACTTGGCAATGAGCCCCAAATCTCAGCACACATAGTAGGAATATCAACAATGAGAACATCCCAGTGGCATGAATTATGATTATGGGAACAACAATTTGTTTACAATAAATTCAAATAATTATATCAACAACTTAATTGTTTGTTAAAGTATCAATTTGTATATACAAATGAAATGGATTTAACGATTTTATTATTCATAAAGTTTCTATAAACGTAAAATATGGTCTACTTTCTAATTCTATTAATTTGCTGCTGCTACTGCTATTTTATTAAACTTCTAGGCGTACCTTCACACACTGTGCCAAGTCTTGCATGTAGCACTTAATCAAGTGCTTCTACTTCCCTAGCCATGCTATATCACTTCCTTGAATTAGAATCATTTGGTGCTTACTAATGTCATTGTTGCATAAGCCTACATTTCCTCCCAACAACACGAAGATAATATTTTTTATGCATTCACAACCACTACGACTAACCGCAAAGTAGGTAGGAAACTAGGTACATGGACTCTCTGGGCCTTTATCGCTTTCACTATTTGACAAAGTCTCAGACACAAGTGATATTATCTACACAAAGAAAAATGTATTACAACATTACTCACAGTACAAAGCATTTAAAATTCTTTTACATTAAACTATATAAGACTGTCAATGCATTGGCCTAACTCACCTCACCATGGATCCATCTTTTAAGACATAGAGACAAGAAATCCTTCCTGCTCAGCCAATTCATCTTTGTTTGAACAACGATTTCACTACAAAATATTTTAGTAATTGAAAAACCAGAATATCACGCATCGTAAATTACATTTAGAAGAAAAAACAGCTGACTAACAATCACAACAAATGATTGTCATTATATAACATTTCACTTTAAAAAGAGTTATTCATATCCAGGCAACATTTCGTTAGCCATAGCTGGATAACTATTATGAAAACTATAACACCCTTTATCTTACCTTCCATCAAGGTCTTTATTCATCATATATCTAATCAACTTCCACGCATCTTCTACAGCAGGAAACGACAAAATATAGAGACCTACCTTGGGCTAGAATGACTACAAAGACATTTTTGTTCTGTTACTTCTCTATTGGTCATCCCAACCAGCAACTCCACAACCTCTTTTAAAAGACTATTCCCTGAAGATGAAACAGTCATATTGTTATTGCTCATCATATAATGCATTGTGCATCAAAACATCCAAACAATCAACAGAACATAAACAACATATAAAACCATACAATAATTTATGTTGTCTCCATATAAACTATATATCAAAGCACATTCTTATTTACGCAATTACAGTGACAGTACTGTGGATTGACCTCAATAGATGCTTGCAATTGTAATCCTAAATGACGCATTACATCCTTATTATTTTTCTTCACTATAGGATTTCCTACACTGCATTCTCATCTCCTGTATTTTCATCGCTTGCTACCTTAATTTTCCCTCGCTCGCCCCAATTTTCAACATTCGATGGCAGTTGTTCAACTTTTAGGCCATCAGACTCAACTATTTCATTGACTTCTTCTTTTTCACTTTCCATGCCTCCATGTTCACCTAATCCGCCTCTCATCACCTCTAAAGTTTTGAACAAGGTTTTTGGTCATCTGCGTTAGGTCAGTCAACTCAGAACACATCCTATGACCTTCGGTCCACCCTCTGTACATTTCAAATACTACCTCTACTCTCCATTTAAGAGTTTATTATTTCTTCTTTCTCCAACTGATTTTTAGAACCACCATTAGAACAACATTTTGATTTGTTTCTCATAAAGTGTAACTTGCACCAAATATTATAATAAGCAATCATCATACATAATTCCAGCCATCATTATTCTAAACAATACTATTCCTTTACACTTTCACTGATCTCTTTTGCCCCAATGCCTCCTTGCTTGTGCATCCACTTCATTAATCTTGTTATCTCAGTGCCATCCCACCTGACCAGTGGACAAAGAAAGGGGCCTCTTCCAATAATCCAATTAGCAATAGAATTGATGTACAATATATGCATAAACTTATAATAACCAAAATGCAATATATTAATAAAGATTAAACCTCATACAATTAATCATAATTATGCCAACAACTTAGTATAATTTTTTATAAAAAACATCCCTAATATAATTTTTGCAAGGAAAACACCCTTATTGTACAATAACCCTTACAATACTATATCGTACAAATAAAAAGATTTCAAACCAATGGCATGTGGACATAATCATAAACCCTATCTTCCTCAGGTAAATAGATACATATCCTTCAAACCAACTGCATATATGCCAGCTTCTTTTGCTTGTATCTTCTTATGCCTTGCATTAGCCTACCAAAGCAAAAGGACGCCCAATTTCTTACACTGATAATTTTTACATCCTTGATAGATATCAGCAAGAAGGAACTTATATGAATGCCACTATTTGGACGTAACAATGAACAAAGTGCAAAGAGAGTGAACTTTACTTTGAATTCACCGTCGCCACATTTTGATTTGCGTAAGATATCATCCAACTTCTTTATGTGTATATCCCTAGATGTTGCTTAAAACCTTTTTAAATATCCACCAACTTCTTGCATGTCCCCATCCGCCTCCACATTCAATCCTCTATCTGCAATACCCATTGTATACCCAAAACTCTGTGGACTAAGCTCCAATTCCTAACCATCCAATTCCTTACCATGAATGGTTAAGACCGACCGTGCAGTATCAACCCTATCTACTAACCACTCACATAGTTTCTATTGAAGCCGACCACACTTCATCTCAAATAATTTACCAAATCCAATATAGCACACTCCCATTCTTTGTTGGGTCATCAACTTAGATGTAACTAATGCAAATCGATCTAGTGCACTTTCTCTCCATTCAACAGTCCTTCTTTCTAGCTTTTGCAAACATAATTGTATTTTTTTTCTGGCGGCAGATTTTTAAACGCACTTCCTATTTTCTTCCTCATCTGCATATTTACAAAAAAATAAATAAATAAACCAGAAAACAAACTTTCTCAAATAACTAATTTCAGTTTTCACCTAAATCAGTTAACTTCTCTAAACATTGTACTAAACCAATCTTTTTACTCTGCAGCTCACCTCTTTCATGATACAAGCACTACCATCGTTTGCTTTTATCTATCATACTTCTTCTCCACTACATTCATGAATACAACATGTTGTCAAATACCATCAACAAAAGGACATATATTTGTTGTATCTCTACATTACCATCCAATTTATTTTTTTTGCCAAGCTTATTTGTTCTACTATGCTTTCTCCACAATTTAGTTGGATAAAACCACGGAAAGAAAAAGATCTTACCATAAATGTTGTCAGTTGTAACTTGACAATATGTGTGTGAATTAGTAATTAAGCCAATATGACTTAGGAATGATGCGCATTTATGGCCGTAAAGATAACATTGTTATTTAATGGAATCACCTTAATGAAAAAAATGTTGCAAATTTGAATGAGTATACAGAATAAATTGAATAAAATTGTGCTGTAAAAGCGTGTCTGCTGTCTGTTCCTGATTGCATATACCCCCACCATTTATTTTCCTAATTCTTCATGTTTTCCTTTTTAATTAATTTTCAGGACATTACTAACCTCATCATACATCTGATACCTTATATTATATTATATTATATTATACGAAATTAAAACAAAAGTAACAACAAATAAGATACTTACCAATATGATACAAACCCATAGTTATTACTGGCTATTGTTTCTCCATTTGCCATCCCCCCCCCCCCCCCCCAACAATCTTCCTCTTTATCACCTTCCACAAACAGAGTCTTATGCTTTTTATCCATTCGGCCCATTATTTTGGAGACCTCTGCATCACATGTAACTGCTTCAATTTTCTTTCTCATTTCTTCCTAGCTACATCTCATTTCCCCCTATTCACCAAACTACATGTTAATTAAAGAACAGTAAATTCACTGATAGTCAAATACTCAAAACAAATAGAGCAACTAAGGAACGTTGGCAACAGATGCCTAAATACTATTATAAATCTCCTTTGAATCACAAATTCAACAACGTAGACAATGACAACTGTATGTTTTTTATATCATCTAAAATTGCAAAACTAGCTTTGTTCAAATCTTTTTTCACTACAAATTCTTATTCTATATAGACGCATACTTTCATAAAGCATTCTGCTATATAACTCGTTCAGGAGCCAAAACTTTACTCAATGTAAGAGTAGTTCTATTTACAAACCTAGACACAGCATCTCTCTATAACCCCCAAATATATATATATATATATACACACACAGACAAGTGTTGATTATATATATATATATATACACACACGCACACACAAACAAGTGTTGATTGAAGTTAGATATACTATAAGTAAAAAGGATGTCCTATATAACATATCAGGAATACAAATAATTCTGGGAATCAACAATCCAAGCTAGAATATTAAGACCTTACCCACTGCAATCAATATAAAAGTTAAGATTGTTGTTTGATAATTGTTGAAAAACTGATTGAAACGTAAATAAGAAAGAGAATTTGTACTTCCAAATATTAAAAATCCTATGGTTAATGTTTTTAAAATTCAGTATTTTCAAGAAAAAACCAATGAAAATGCACGAGTATGAAATTTTTTCTCCCAAATCCTGCAGTCCAAGAACAAATAAAACGACATGTTTTTACTTTCACAACAGTTGCTACAAAAAGAAATTTGTGAATTTTGTATTTTCCAGCACATAATAGCTTCCATTTTGTTCACCAAAAAAAAAAAAAAAGTCAAAATAAATGTTACTAAAAAAAAGCAATTGGGCATAGAACTAGAATCAAAACCCTAGAAATTTACCTTTCTCTTAAGAATCTGAGTAGCCAAGAGCTCGACTTCAAAATCGGCTAGCAAGGACTAAAGATTGGAGGTGGGGATAGAGGTGGTGACTTCCCAAGCAGCGTTGGTTTGCTAAAACTAAACAAGCCATTAATTCGCTGCCCCCTAGTTACATGATTCCGTCATGTCATTCAAGAAGTGAACAGCTTACGCCACTTTGATTTGCAATTCCATCTGCATCAAATGAAGTGTAGCTTGCAGAAAATCCGGTGGTGGATTTTGAGTAGGATGGATGTTGGAGGAGATGCAGCTTTAGCTTCTCTTGGTGGTGGATTTTCAATAGGATGCTGGTTGGAGGAGACGCAGCTTCGGCTTCTCTTCGCGAACGTTTTGGATTTTCTTATTTTAAGGTGCGAGGGATTTAGTTGTGAAACAAGGTTCACGAATCTATTCTATTGCAACCGGCTGTAACAATCACTCACTTGTCCGCAACCATTTCGACCAATTATATTTTCTTTCTGTTTTGTCCATGTGCCACATTTCTACTGGTTAATTATCAAATCACAGGCTATAAATTACGAAAACAGTAACCTAGGGAGGCCCCTTTTGATTGGGTGCACATTCAAATTAACTCTTAGGTAGGGATGCTAATGGGCACTACCCACAGCGGGTTTGTCATTATTAAATTTAAATTGGTAAAAAAATTAAATTATTAAACTCATCTGCAACACGCAGCGTGTTTTAATTTTTTTAAGAAAAAGCACATGTTGTAGATTTTGACAATTACCAAACTCACAATGATATCCGGTAGATTTTTTATAGGTTTATATATTTAAAATCATAAATGTTCAATATATAAATTTACAATAATAATCTCAAATTTCACATAACATACTCAATTTTAAATTTAACCAATATAAATTAAAATTAAAATTTCAACATGAATCCAACATAAATTCTCAAATTTAAGTATAAAATACACAGTACATGTGTAATAATTAAATTTATGACTATTAAGACCACGTATGCTACTTGTATTGTTATACACAGTACACATGTTTACACTTGGGTCATTTGGCATTTGGCATTATTGCATTATTTTCTTTATATATTTTTTTAGATTTAAATATTTTTCATTTAAAATTAAATTAAAAGTATTTTTAAAAAACATTGCAGATTTGGCGGATATCCATGTGGGTGTCCATTGGATATTGGGCTAATACCAAACCCACCCGCATGCAAGTGCGGGTTTCAAATTGTAATACCAAATCTGCCCGCAATCCGTAAAATTATCCACAGCAGGCAGGTTTTGGCGGGTGGGTTTGAGCGAATTTGCGGGTTTGTAAGCACAATTGCCATCCCTAGTCTTATTCATTAAAGAAGGGTGATTTTGAAAATAAATAAATTTAATTGAAATGTTTGGACCGATGAGATAAAATAAGAAAAAATTATATTTGATTTGAAATTTCATTAAATCATATATATTGAAATTTCTTAATTCAAGACGATAGCCCATCACCCGAAGAGAGTTGGCGTGCGATGAGCCATCTCCTGATTTTAGTTTGATTTTAACAAAAAAAAAAATTAATTTTCATAATTTCAATAGATAAAATTCTAGGGCAAATACTAGTGCTGTAAAATACCTATATTTATGTACAAACTTCATTCATTCTTAGCAAATTCTTTTGTTATCCCAACCAAGGGCAGACTTACATAGAAGCCGGTGTGGGCAATTGATCCCGCTGAACAAAAAAATTGATTTATTTTTATATTAATTTTTCAGAAAATTTTATTTAAGTGAGAAGTAAATTTATAATGAAATTTTAATATTCGATCAATTTTATAAATTATTAGTTTTTATTATAATTTTACTCCCAATAATTTAAGTTTCTAAATACGCCCCTGATCTCAATGCTTGTAACAAAGTCGTGAAACATTTAATAACAAGATCAAAATCTTCATTTTTTCATTTTATCAAAGACCGATAGTACTTTCCCTTATTTCTTGAATTATTTGAAGTATAATTTAATCTATTAAAATCCAACAATTCTCTAACTTCAATCCAAACTTTCTCATATTTTCTTAAAACCATATGTCCTCCACGAAATCAAACCATATGTTTCTTGTAATATTTTGTTAAGCAAACCTTTTCAATAAAAAAAATAATTTTATTTTCACTCCTTAATTTGTGTGTTTCAAAAGGAAAATAGCCATGTATCTCTTGAACAACAGAAAATTCAAAATGATAAAAATAATTTTTTTTTTTTGCACCGTTAAAGTAAGAGATAAAGCAAAGAAAGCTATAACAGTCTTGAGGTGCCAAAATCTTTAATCAACAACTCTCGTATCTGCATTTATGATTTAATTGTGTTTTTTATCTGCACAACATTTTAAATCTTACAAACTATAAAATTAATTTTAAAAAAATAATAACCCATACTTTACTTGCATGGAAATTGAAAGCGTAAAACAAACTTAGTCGCAAAATTGAAAATTGACAAAAATTGAAATTTGAAGTTTTCACCGTTACGGTTAGGGCTAAGGTTGTTAGGGTATGCGAGAGAAAAAGAACGGTCTTGGCGCGTCAAACATTAACGGCACCTGCATCGTGGCGCTTCATTTTCCCCTATCAATTTAGGAAGCTAATTTCTGAGGTAACTCGAATTTAATTAGGAAACCCACTTCTCTCAGGATTATTATATATTTACGTCATCACTGTCCCGTTCTGTTGTGTGTTCTTCAATTCGCGAGTTTCCTGTTTTGTTTCTCTGTTCTTTGAATTTTAGGAAACCCACTTCACTCAGGAATCAATAGCATCATTTTATTCGCATGATCATCTTCTGATCCAAGCACTTGAAAAGCTTTCTGAAGTTGCTGTTCCGTGTTCTCTTTTTCCTGTTTTATTTCTCTTTATGTTTGAATCTTCGAGTATCTAAAGAAAGAAATACATGGAAAAGAGAAAGATGAACTGGCGATTGAATGATGATGGTGGGTCTTTTGGCAGAATTTCGAGGGAGGCAGAGGAAGCGGCCAATGGTGATGAGTCCTTGAAAATGAGTTTACTTACAAGGATCATTGTTCAACAGCTTGTTGAGGAACAACTGGCACAAAAGAAGAAATTTGACAATCTGTGGTGTTACATACCCAAAAGAAGAAGAGGCTCCGTTTCTGAAAACTTGCCTGGAAGAAGAATGCCGTCACTAATACTTAAAATAAACAACAAGAAGATTACTCTTAAGAGGTGCTTTGAGCAGACTTATAACAGAGGTGATGAAGATGAGGAAAAAGAGATCAGAAACAGAAAGCAAAGGAAGAAGGGAAACGAGAACGTGAATAAAAAAGATCCTATAGTTGCTAACATGCCTGAATCATTCAAGAATCATATTCGGGAGGAGAATGGTACTCATTTAGTGTTGGTGATGCAGAAAACAATAACAGAATGTGATTTAAAGAGTAATAATAAGGAGAAGAGCATTCTTAAGGCAAAAGAAGGCGTAGAATTCTTCATGATTCCTCCATCTCTTAAACACAACGTTGCTTTGACTTGAAGAAGTGGAAGATGGGTGATAGTGACACTTATAATCTCATGAAGACATGGCATGCTTTGGTTGTGAAGGATAAAGATAACGGACTTGAGTTGTGTTCGGAAGTGCAGCTCTGGAGTTTCAGGAAGAACAATTCTGATCTGTGTTTTGCTTTGGTTAAACTTGAAGGATAAAAAGGAGGTGAAAGCAGATTACAGTGAACGCTCTTCAGATAGGACTGTTGATGACATTGAGCAAATAAAAAATTGTATATATGATAGATGAAATATGAAGAATAGTACTGCATTTACATTGAAATTTTGAAATGCAATGTATCTTCAGAAGGTTTTATAATTTTCTTCGTATGGTATTATTACGATTTCAAATTATTTGCAGTCTTCTAATCTTCACGTTCTTAATTATCGTAGGGTTTATTACATCTTCAGCTCCTATAATTGCTCGGCTGGCTTGGAGTTCCAGCATCCAATGACTGTCATTAATGATCCCAATTTTAATTATCCTGCTAATAACTCAATCAATAAATATCTAAAGCTAACTAATTTAATATGCATGAGTTGCAAGTGATTAGCAGTATTCGCTAATTGGAAAGGCAAACAAAAGTATTTTTCATCCAACTCCATGGTTTGCAGTTACAACATGTTTTACAGAAAAGTGTACATCTTATCCTTAATTGTGACTTAAAACTAAACATTAGGGATTCATATGTAGTCTCACATAACTACAAGTTTGTGAAGGTATGGCTAAGTGTTGTTTTCTGTAATTCTGTTTTCCAATTGCTACATTCTTATTTCGCTAGTGGAAGTGTTATCCTGTATTCTAACCTTTTGCTAGTTAAAATCTGTTACAAGATTTTTTGTTAATCTAAAATGTATTATGCCGCATTATAAGTTTGCTTAATTTAGGATTGAACGAAGAGTTAACACAGTTTACTTTCTGATCAAACCTGCGAGCATCGTAATCTGTAATGCTTTGGTGTAGCTATGGTGACCGATATATAATAATGTTACTGTGTTGACTTGTGGTTGCGCTTGCCTGGTTGCGGATGGGATGTCTTGTTAAAATTTGTCCAGAATCATCTTATATATATATATATATTATAGACACACACAGAGAGTTTAATAGCTTTTAACTGTTGGAGTTTATATTTGTGTAATAGCATTATATTATTAAAGTATATGGTTTAATACTTTTCACGGTCATTATATTATTAAACTACACAATTTAATAACTTTTTTAGATTTTAATAAATTCAGGATCTTATAATATTTCTATGTACAGATTGATATCCTTTATGAATAATAGTGTAAGTCTACAATGATTTATTTCCTATTTTAACTGTGGAAATAATAGTGCCGTAAGTTGAGAAATGCATTTTCAGTGAAGTTGAGAAATAAGCAGACAATCTGCATGTATTTTACAAGGAGTTTGCCTGGTCTCATATGCAAGTTTGCACTTGGCATTAAATGTTTAATACAAGTCTACATAATAAATAGTGTTTTTAGCATGATTTTTACGCACGATACAAATTTTGTGGCTAAAAGTTTGTGCATTGATAGCAGAAACGATGGTAACTCAACTCCAATCCAATTTAAACGCCACCAACTAAGCTAAACGACACTTTTTACTCAAATCTCACTGACTAAGCCAAATGCCACCGGGAACCCTCTACTTTCAAAACGCAAGAGGGTTCTAAAGAGGGTTGCAAAATGGAAGTAGAGGCTGTTTTTTGACTTACTATCAGGTTTATTTAATAATCAAAAGTACTTATTTAATCTTATATGTTCTTTTTAAAATTTTCATTAATTGTTGTTTGGTTATTTTCTAATTAGAACTTTTGACGATTAAATAAATTATTTTATCTCTAGTAAAAAAATGTCAAATTTTACACTTAGGGATAGAGGTTGAAAAGTTTTTTTAAAAAGCTAAAACATGAAATATCATTTACTTATTTGACAATTTTATTTCATTTATTTTATAACATAACTTTGAAAAACTTATCTTTTAAAATAATTTTATAATTTTTAATAAACGTCGTCCCTGACGACCAAACAACCCTTTTTTTTGGGTAAAACCATTGCTTGTAAAAACTACTAAAAATTTTATTTAAATAAGCTTCATTTAATTTATAAAACTATACCAAATTAGTTCTCAGTTAGAAGTTCGAAGTGGGATTGGAGATGAATAACGATATATTATTTCTCAATCAAGTCACCTCTGATTTTATCGGTGGCAGGGGCGGAACCACACAACCCCTAAGTGTGAAAATTTTCCTGAGGATGTTGTGATTTCCCTTGGTTGCTTGCCTTTCTGTTTAGGTGGAGCTCCAAGATTGAGATTTTGATCACTTGGAAGCCTTCTAATCGTGGTTGTATTAAAGTTAATACCGATGGCCTTTCCAAAGGGAACCCAGTTCGGTTCCTTCTTGGGTGGTTATATAGAATGCCTCTTAGCCACAACAAATGGTTTTTTCCCTGAGACCACGGCAGCTATCCTAACTGTTGAGCTTGGTTTTTCTAGGGTGGCTAAACCTATAGTTTGAGATTGACTCTATGCTTGTTCTTAGTTTACTTCTTAATCAAACCATACTCTCTCCATGGATAATCAGAAATCTCTAGTTGAATCTTTAGTTAGTCAAATGAACTTTCACATCACTCAGTCGTTAAGAAAGACTAACAATGTGGCAGATTGCTTGATCAATTAGGCTCAATCTCAATCTACCTTTATTGGAAGACCTCTCTGCCCTTAGAGATTGGTAAATTTCTTTCTCATGACCCGTTTTGCTTTCCTTGTTATCACTTTCACTAGCTTTATTCGTCACTCGTTGTTATTTAGTTAATTCTTTTCTAATTCATTGACTCGATATTTTCAATATTTTAAGGGATAAGGTTCACTATGCCCCTCCAAATAAGAGTTGATTTGTTCTTTATTTCTTTTAAATTTACTTGCTTCGTCACAAATCTTTATCCCAAATTTCATTCCAAATTTTTGGCATGTGATGTGCCATTCATTAAGTAATTTTTCAAGAGTTTGAAGTAAATTAATTGTATTATCTCGTTATTATTTAATGAATGTCATATTATTTGGGATCAAATTTTGGGATGTATAGCACTACTTTTAATATAATTGATTACTAAAATTTTAAAAATGAGCCAATATTTAGAGAAAAAGAAATCTATTAAAATTAAATATCAAAAAGTTAATTTCCACCCAAGGTCATGAACCAAATCTCCAAAAAATGGTTTGTTAGAAGAGTTCTGTTGGTTTTTCATTATATAAGTAATACTGTAATTAGTTATCCAAATGGAAAAAAAGTTGTGTTTGAGTTGTCTTTTACCTTTTTTTAATATTTAGAATAGTGTTGTATTATTAAAACATCACTTGATAATTTTATACCAAAATTATATTTAAGTTATCAAATTATTCAACAAATATATATGTAGTTGGTTAAAAGAAAATGACCCAATACAATAACATCATCAAAGAAGAAATTATCAAACAAAATTTGAGAGCAGATTCATAAGTAAATTATTTCATTTCACAAAATCCACCACTATCCCAAACATGCACCAGTTATATCCCGACTGAAAATTTAGTCAAAGTCTCCCTTATAGATGGCATGGCCAGCATCCATTCTTCGAATCAAAGCCAATAACATACACTTCAAATTCAGCTGCTGTCTTCATATATAATTCTTAAAGAAGCATGCAGATGGAGAAACTATTGTTAATTTTATGGACCGTTGCACTGCCTTCAGTTGTAACCAATAAAGCACTTTATCGTTGGTACGTATTTATCGTTGTTGTTTGCCTATGGCTCTTATTATTTATTAGCAATTATCTAAATCATCACCTTAATCCACATTTATGAGTGGATCATTATTGTAAGCAAATAATATGTAAAACTTTGAATAACAAAGGAAATGGTGCTTTTGTCACCATTTTTTTAGCCATAATACAAATTTCTGGTCAAAACTTTTGCATAAGTAGAAAAACTAAAATTTTCTCATACAAAACGCTGTTTACCTTCACAGCGTTCGACCTAAATAAAGTTATAGACGACGAAAAAATTTCATGACTATATGTGTTTTTCTTGAGCAGATGCTTGTTTTTAACCATAGAAAGCATGGCTGGTCAACTATGCTGATTCTAGCCACAAAATAATTTTGTAAAGTTTCCTTCACAGTCAACGTTTTGGATAAGTTTGTAAACGCAAGAAAAGGACTTCTTGACTTTTTGCAGGCGCCATAAATGTGATTGTTTTTGCGGACATAATCGGTCTAGGTCATCAAGCTAATCTGGCAGTTGCTTGATTTTGAATTGTCAGACATGGAAACAAACTTGGCAGACGAGAGACGGAAATGTAATTGTCAAAATGTTAGATTTGTCACGTAAAATTGGTAAATGAAGTCCTACAAAAAGTATGGAGTAGTCAATTTATTTAAATACTTAAAAGAAATTATTTATAGTATATGTATACAGGGATAATAATAATTTTTCATATAATAAATATTATTTAGTCTCTCTTAACAGTTGTATTTATTTCTCTAATAAGGACCTTTCACATAAAAATTAATTTGTGTGACTAGTGTTATCCTCCACCTTTAATTTATTTAATCTATATACTTATATGACATATTATTAGAAAAATCTCGGGTAAAAATTAAAAATTCCTAACATTATCCTTGATAGACTTTTCTGTCCAAGGATTCTCCCTCGTACAAAAGAGAGGCACTAGTAGCATTACATAAGCTCCTCCAAAATATCCACATCTTTTCAGACGGACATCCAAGTCTTTTAGAAAATAGATTAAACATATTTTTTAATCTATTCCCTAGTTCTCTTATGAACAAGCTAATACTAGCTTAAAAAATTAATGGTTTATAAATAATTTTCTAGCCAATACCTACAATAACAAAGTGCAACTCAAATGTCATATTTTACAGTAATAGCTAGCAGTGGATGAGCCTGGCACTTGATTGCATCAGCTTGAAAAGATCACACCCTAAAATATAATTTTAGATACTAAGTTAGCCTTTTTGTTAATTATCTAGAAAATTAGGTATAATAAGTCCGACAAGCCGATGCAATTTAGTGCTAGGCTCATCCACTGCTAGTTGTAGCTGCACCGGCTTCCAAAGATCACATTAAAATATATTTTAGATATTGGGTTAGCCTTTTGTTTATTATCTAAAAAATTATGTATAGCAAGTCCAACAAGCCGATGTAGTTTACTGCCAGACTTACCTACTGCTAGTTCTAACTATATTGGCTTCCAAAAATCACATTAAAATATAATTTTAGATACTAGGCTAGCCTTTTGTTGACTATCCAAGAAATTATATATAACAAGTCCAACAAGGCAATGTAATTTAGTGGTTGCCGCTTGATTTAAAAAAAAAAATGTTATGTGTCTAAAAGATTATGTATAATTCTAGGTACTGGCTGCCGCATGAGAAAAGAAAATTAGGGCTGGGGGATTTTGGCTTGGTTTATGATTCACCTAACCTGGTCCAGCCCCAACCTGTTAATGGTTGACTGATCAAAAAAATTGTTTGTTAGCTACGACATTGACCAATTTTTTTAATGAGAATTCTTGGTTCAATTTTTAATTGAAATATTGACATGTTTACATACATACATAGATACAAACATATATATGTATGTATGGATGTATGTGTGTGTGTACATATATGTACATATATGTATATACACATACATTTGTGTAGATATACATACATATACATATAGATAATATACAATTTTCATGTTCATTTCCCATCTTGGCCAAAATATATTCTCCGAGCTTCTACTCTATTTTTCCTGTTTGTTCGAGTAGTGACAATACTTGGGGCGCGAGGGCCCAATATCTAAATTCCTTCAATGTCGACAAAAATTTAACAAGATATGACTAGTTTAACTGCTCATAAAGGCAATTTATTTTCCATAATATGATTTATGAAGCTATGAATAGTTTAAATTTATTATACTGTATGAGAATAACTCATATTAAGTATGATATGATTAAACTAGTCAATGAAATTAATTGATATGTACAGATTCTAAAAAATATAAAAGTTGTATTTTCTCTGAATTACAATGGACTAAACAATGCTAAAACCCTTTGAGTTCAATGCATAACATTAATTTAAAGAAGTACAGTAAAGAGCCATTAGTGGTAAAATCAGTAACAGTATTACATTGTACACAAATGAATCTATAGTGGTTTTTTCAAATTAAACGCTTACATGGCCAATTCTAGAATTTCTCATGGTTTGGTTTTGTAAATGCATATGCGACAAATTCTGGCCGTTTTGTTTGAAATGCCAGTTAAATGATAAATTAACGAGTAAAGCAATACTAAAGTCCTCTCTATAAAGACAGTGATTGATTGTTAATGAGAGTTTTAAAGACGGGTCATATGTTAAGCTGCATATTATGGCTTCTATTCACTTGGCCTTTTGTGATATCTTTAAGTTCCTTTTACAAGGAACGCAAAGCAGGATCCAAATGACACAACTTCCAGCACACTAGAATGGGAGATTGATAGAAATGACATCAAACATTTGCTTTCGCTATTGTTTCTTTTGTTTCCTTTCTTGCACAAATTTCATGTTAGTTAACAGAATTTTACATAACGGGATATGTGTGTTGCGGGAACTAGCACAACTTCCAGCACAATAGAATGGGGTATGGCAGAGCTACTCCAAAGCCCAGAGGCTTTATCAAAAGCAAGATTGGAGCTAGAACAAACAATTGGCATAGGCAGACCACTTGAGGAATCAGACATCACTCGGTTACCTTATCTACAAGCAGTACTCAAAGAAACATTCAGATTGCACCCAGCAGTTCTCTTATTGGTCCCCCTTAAAGCCCCAGTATAATGGCAGACCCAGACAATTGAATTGAGGGGCTTGGTTAAAAAAAATTATTTAATTTAGATTTTTTTAAACTTCACTGTAACACATTTTAAGTGTTATAAACTCAAATTTCATTATTTTTTTAAATTTTAAATAATAATTATAGTAAATTATTTATTTTACATGCATGAAAGTATTTTTTCTAATCAATTTTCATTAAATATTTAAAAAATAAAATAATGTGGCTATAGGAATTTGAACCAAGGTTCTAAAAATCATTAAATAACACTTTTACCACTAAACTACAAGTCTTTTATAATATAAAAAATGTGTCCAAATTCGTTTTATTTAACTCATTCAGAAAGACTTGAGATATATTTTAAAAGAAAAATTAATGGCCCAGAAGCCCATGCCTCAACAGATGTCGAGATCGATGGCTTCATAGTGCAAAGAGGTTCAAAAGTTTTAGTCAATGCATGGGCTATTGGCAGAGATGAAAGCAAATGGACAACGCTCCAACTTTCATGCCTGAGAGATTCTTGGGGTTAGATCTTGACGTCAAAGGCCGCAATTTTGAGCTAATCCCCTTTGGAGCTAGGCGACGAATATGTCCTGGTTTACCATTGGCAATCAAAATGTTACATCTAATGTTGGGTTCACTTATTAACTCTTTTGATTAGAAGCTTGAAGGTGAGAACATGGACATGGAAGAGAAATTTGGCATAACATTACAGAAGGCTCAACCCCTTCGTGTTGTCCCTATTGCCATTTAGTCACACATGATATATATGTAGTTTGTAGCCAATAACGCACTTTATGGTTGCTTATATTATTTTTGTGTCTTCTTCTTCTTCTTATTATTAATAAGAAACTCTCTTATTGATCAGTTTAATCCACTTTTGATTGGATTAATATGGTAAGCAAATAATATGTAAAGGATGATAATATCCACCCCATAGTATTTGTAAACCCACCCTATTTTCAAAAACTAGTTACAAAAAAGTGCACATTGTTTTTAAAAATTTTCAAACAAAGAAGAAATTTGGAGATTTAATTAATTAAATCTGTCTTAGTTTACTTTTTTGACTTACTTTTTTATTATATTTGATTACAAAGATCGCTTTGTCATCAATTTAAATTGAGTATTTTACCTTATAAGGTAAAACGACCAAGAATTTACTTTAACTTCAATATTTTTCTAATTTTATACAAAACTCGTTGTTTCTAATACTACCTTATTAGTATGATTATTAATCTTTAATTAAACTAATATAGTATCTTTATATCACAATACTCATGTAAGTTATTGAGCTGTTAAATTTATGTCATTTACTAGTAATGATAATGAAAATAATGATTAGATTTCATTTAAAAATATTAGATTATAAGTCAAAAAATTAAATACCTAAATTATTAGATACAATAACTCATGTTTATTGGGATAAGTTGGTTGTTTTGTGTCATAATAATAAAATGGTAAAATAAAACTTATATTTAAGTTTATGATCACAAGTGGTCAAACAAATTTAAGAAAAAAATTAATAGAAGGATTTAATTGATTAATTATACAAATCCTTTATTGATTTTTATTTATTAAAACTGTTGTGAACTCATTGTAATTATTTTTTTTAAAGTGGGGTGGATTACGAAAATAGTAGGTTCAAAATATCTCCACACTTGTAAAACTTGAAATAACAAAGGATCATTTTTATCCTTTATTAAATCCTTTGTGAAAACTCATTTGCTATCTTAATTCGACTGCTGAGATAATGCGACTTGGGTAGTGCCATTGTGTTGAGATATTCATTTTCTCTGAACTCAGTTGACAATTCACATACATTTTGCAGGAAGAAGTTTCTGTAGTTTCACTTAATTTGAAAGTTTGCAGGGCTTTAAATGTCCACTCCAAAGAAGAAATTTAGCTATTTTCATTTCAAGGTTTTGAGTGGCATAAAATGTTCAATAAAATAGTGCTTTTGCCATGATTTTTCGTCTTTAGGAATAATGGTATTTGGCCCAGTGTTGTGCAATTTTTTTTGTACTCGCAAGCGCACGAATCTATTGCAGTATAGATTTGTGGTGACAAGTGTCGATCCCATGAGGAGATAGATTTAATAGTGCGTAGGGTTAATCTTCCAAGTTTGTATGTGAATTGGTAGGATATGATTTTTTAATGGGGTTTAAATTAAAAAGATAACTTAAAAAAATTAAAGATAAAACAATATAAAATAAGTGCTTGAGTCTTTGGATTCACACTCAACATTTCACCAAGGGCTTAACATTCCTTTTTAAATTCCAATTAATCTATAAGGGGGTATTTCCACTCCTCATAGGTCAATCTCTAATAAATAGGGTATTACGTGCTCATTGTGCCAGGTGAAATAATCTTATGTTAACTATGTATCAAGTACATACTATGACAAGTGAAAATAATTCTATTGTCGACAATGTAGCAAGACTATCCACTAAATAACTCTGACTTATTCTCTGTCAACACTGAGTCAATATGGACCACTAATACTAGAGGAGAGGTTTTTCTCTAATCAATAAAGTATAAAGTGCTTCTTGTGCCAAACAATAATAATCTTGTACTAGGGAGCCGGTATACCAGAGCAAAATCTAGACAAGATTATTATTATCTGTCAACAACAAGTCAAAAAAACCTGAATAAATCAGAGAAAAATAAAGTAAACTTACCAAATTAAGCCCATGGATCATGTTAAGGCTTCACCTTCAACCCAAGTTTGAAAATAAATTAGCTACTCATTTTTGAACTAAGGGTAAAATAAGAATTTTATTAAAATACGTAGAAAATACAGTATAGAGGCGGAATTACAGAAATCAGACTCAGAAATGAATTCAAGGATGTCAAATTAGGGTGGCAGCCCCCCTATTTATAGATACACTGAGTAATCATGGTCATCGGATAAAAAAAATTTAGACGCTCAGGATTACGCCACGTGGCAAGCTTTGATTGGATTGAACACATGATCAGGGTTTTCATTCCACGTGTGTGCATGTATTGTACACACGTTTTTCGATCTACTAATATGCTGCCACTTCGCTAGTCAACACAAAGTCAACTTTTTTGATCCAATAATGAAACGCCACGTCATCAGTCAATGCCACATCATCCAGTCAATGCCACATCAGCATTTTTTGGTCGAATAGGATGATGCCACGTTATCAGTCAACGCCACATCAGCTGGTCAAAGCCGCATCAGGTGGGCCCCACCAAGATTCTAGAATTGCGGCACTGTTCACATGTATGGTTCACATATACGGTACTGTTTATGTATACGGTACTGTTTATGTATACGGTACTGGCCTTGATGTCCTTTCCTAAAGTTTTCGGCTATTCTGAGCCCAAAAATGCCATCCGTTTTGCCGTTTGACCTCTCGTTAGCCATGAAATAGATAAAATACGCCTAAAATACATAAAACACTTAAATTATAGCAAGACATACAGAATTAAAGTAACATAAATACATAAAAATACAAATGTTAGTGGGACTTAGAGCACAAAATGGTAATTTTATCCTTTGTAAATTTGCATTTCTCAGTACTCAATACCCATGCCCTGATAGCTTGGTGACATAAATGCTGTTATTGTGCGTGCATAGGACACCATTTTCGCATGCTATAATGAAAATGTTTGTTGTATAATCATTCTGTTTCTGTTGCCCTTGGGTATTCTTTAGATCAACTATCATTATTCTTTTCTCGTTTAATAAGCTCAACCAAATTCATTTTGTGGCTAAATGTGTAAGCTAGTTTCAAACATTTCAAAATTTTTATTTTGAATGATGCTTTTGACTTTCCTGCAAATGAAAGTATGCATGAGTTTATAATGTCGGCAACGATTTCTTGGCTGTTGTGCGTGCACATACGAGTCCACGACAATGCTACACCATAGGTACAATAAAGTTGTGGACAATGTTGGTTGCAAGTTACCAAAAAGCTAATTTAGTGGTTTCAAGATCAGAACTTGTTCTTTTCGAAAAGACTTGACTTGGTCTTTTTTCTTTATCAATAAGAAGGCACCAACTTCTCTGAATTGATAGTAATGGAAACAAACTTGGCAGAATAGGGAAGGAAATGTAACGGTCAAAATGTATTTTGACAAAATGAAACTAGATGATGAAGAAATTAATACACCTGCTCTTGAAAACACAAAGGGATCAATCATCTCAAAAATCTTCCTGCAAGTCTTGATTGATAAAATATTGTAGCTAATAATTAGTTAGGAAATAGAAGTGTACCTACATCATTGCAGCAAGTTGATTAATATAAGATGAACACATTTGAAGTTGAGCACCCTTCAATTTGTGGCCTAGCCGTAACATAAATCTTGTAAAATATGTTCTCACATTGTAATATTAGAATGTAATGGTGCATTTACTCGTAATAGGAATAGGTTCGAATTGGAATGAGCTGAATTTGAATGGACTAGAATCACAATGAGGAGTGGGAATCAAAATAAATTGTTTACTTGAGTTATAGAAATCGTAATCGGTATTAACAGTATTTCCATTAATGTATTTACTTTATCATATAATTGGAATGGATTATCAACAAATTACAAAAAAATTTCATTAGTTAAAATTATGTATATTTTACTAACAAAGTAAATAAGTAAACCTTTTTAAAAGAAAATATATGTATTATTATTATTAACATTATTATTGTTGTTGTTGTTACTTTTATTATTATTATTATTTTAAGGGTAAAAATATCAATTCAAGGAATAAAATTTTTTTCTATAAAGAAGATGAAAAATTGAAAATAAGATTTTCATTTCACATTCCTAATTTTAGTGGAACCCACATATTTTATTCTGATTAAGGATTGTATTTTTGGAAAAGAAACACCATCAATCAATCAATCCAATACATAATTCCAATTTCCAATCCATAAATAACGCATCATAAAGTAGGAAACAATTAGAGAAGTTTCACATGGAGTTGGAAAATTTTATAATAGCTCATCAGATCAGTTTCTTTTTCTTTTATTTTCACATATTTTATTTATTTTTTTTATTGTTCTAATGTGATTGCATGCTTGATAGTAGATTCTGCTGTGTGATTTAAAGGCTATAGATAGTAAAATTAATAGAACGTTTCATCGAAAAAAGAAAGTTGCTTTAAAAGAAAAAGTTGACCAAAGTAAGGAAAATATAATTGAAGACAAAACGGCTCAAAAGCCATAAAAAAAGCCTTTTAAAAATTACTTTAGTCCATTATCTAATCTAAGCACCTTTTATATTCAATATCCCGATATTGCTCCTAGGGGTTTTGAAATAACGCCTAATGTCCTTAATTGGCACCCGTAATTGGCTCCCATCTTTTTATGACTTAGATAATGAATATTCATATAATCATTTGAATGATTTCTAAGCTGTATGCCAAACTTTTAAATATGAAGATTTTTCTACAGGTGATTTCTAAGCTTCGTTTGTTTCCATCCTCATTGAAAGATGAGCTAGATCATGGTTTAACACATTCCCAATTAATAGCATTACATCTTGGGAGATAATGGTTGAAAAAATTTTGAATAAATATTTTCTTGTTCATAAGACTAATGATATTCGTAGGGAGATTTCAGAGTTCATACAAAAGAGGATGAACAATTCTTTGAAGCATGGGAGAGATTTAATGGCTTACTTTTGAAGTGTCTTCATCTTGGGTTTGAAAAGTGGCGTTATTGCCAATATTTTCTAGAAGGATTACTACCACATTTTCAAGAGTAGTTGATGGCCACTAATGGAGGTAAACTTATGTCCAACAGTGCAACAAAAATTTGGGACCTAATTTTTCCAGAGATAAGTAGAAAACTCCTATAAAGTAGTCAATCTTTAAGGAATAGTAGAAGAATAAGATGATTGAATGAGGCCTGCTGTGGTGAATCTAGTTCCAATATCAAAGAACTTAAACCTAATGGAGGGAATTTCTTGCTAGTTAGCCTCATAGACTAGAGTTAATCCTAGTGCGCCACTTGTTTAGTCTGAGCAAGATTCTTATTCTGACCAAGTCAACTCCATTAATATGATGAGTAGGCAACTTGCCTATAATCCCCACCTAAACACCTACAATTCAGGATGGAAGATTGCCTCGATTTGTCATGGTCACAAAGCTTTCAACAAAATGAGATAGCAACTGAAGTTCCTCACCGTACCCTTAGACAATTTAACTAGAAACTTTGACAACCTAAACCTTGGGAGAAAGCTTTTCAAAAAATGTCATAATCTACAAATGATACTATATCAGAACTGAGGAATCAAATGAGGACCACACAAAATTCTCAATTGTAATCCATGTCTAACCTTGAAAGAATGATAGGACAATTAGCTTCATCAGTTTAGAACATAGCAGTGAAAATATAAAAAGAAAAATTTCCAAGTAAACCAAATCCTAATCCTAAAGGAGTTTATGAAGGTATATCTAGTTCAAGCCATCACCATGAAGAGGAGAAATCTATTATAACATTGGGAAGAGGAAGTTTGCTTGACGACAAGGTAAAGGTTCCAACAAGAGACATCTAAAACTAGTTCTTCAGATCCATTTCCATCAAAATACTCGTCACTAAACAAACTGAAGAAAGCAGCCCACCTGCTTACATGCTTAAGTTTAGCAAAGGTAAAGAAAGTGACTTCAACAGGTGAGATTATAGAAATCTTCAAGAGGTAAGTATAAACATCCCTTTACTTGAAGCTATTAAGAAAGCTCCTTCTTAAGCTAAGTTTTCAAAGGATTTGTACATTAAAAAAGGAAATTTGTATGAGACCATGATGGTTTTTTTAATTGAAAAAGCTAACAATTTATTTCAATGCAAAATGCCTCCAAAATTTAAAGATATTGGTTCTCGTACTATTTTTTGTGTTATAGAGACCTAATTGTTTGATAAAGTTTTGTTGAATCCAGGAGCTAGTGTCAATATTTTGCCATAATATGTTATAAGCAACTTGGGCTGTTACATTCAGCTTCTATTGTTTTATAACTTGCTGATAGGTTAATGAAAATACCTCGTGGTCTTATAGAGGATGCATTGATACAAATTGATAAATTTTGTTATTCTGTTGATTTTATTGTTACTAATATTCAACCTGTACAAGATCTTGCAAAACATACTCTTATTATTCTAGTTCGTCATTTCTTGGCGACAGCTGATGTTCATATTAGATGTAGGACTAGAAACATGTAATTGTCTTTTAGTAACATCACTGTAGAGTTGATTAATTTTAATGCCACTAAGCAGGTATAAGAGGACGATGAAGTTGTTAAAGTAGATATGATAGAAGCACAAGTTGATGATTCATTTATTTCTAACCATTATTATGATTCATTAAAGACAAGCTTAACTCACTTTGATTTATCTTTTGATGTTGATAGTGACATTTTAAAAGTTAATGCTCTATTTTGTTTGGCCTCTATCACGAATCTAACTACGCAAAAGGAAAAGAGTATTAACTTCCTCCTAAAGAGAATTAAACCATTTAAGTTGGAGCTACTTCCTCAATAGGAGCATTATATATAGGTCACATTCTGACATGAAAATGATGGTGGTAAAATCTGAAGTGCTTAAATTGTTAGATTTTCATACTACTTTAAATAACTCTCAGGTAAGCTCAGAACAAATAAGACCACAGCAGTTTGATATTGAGTATCACTTTCATCGTCCTTTCATAGAAAAAATGCTTAAGTGCTCAATCCATAATGCTTTCTGTTATTTTCTATATAATTACTTTGATTATCACCACATTCTTATTCATCCTGGTCGATTTGTTGTTTACATTAATTAGTTATTCTAGTAGGATTTTTTTTATTTTTCTAGAATATTTTACAAGCAATTCAGGTGCGACCTCTCTTATTTATTTTTCTTATTATTGTCATTCATGTTTTCTTTATATTTTCACACGTTGACGTGCACATTTTAAAAAACAAAACATTGCGCTGGCTCGCTCACTCAGAAGAGAGGGAGAGGAAACGGAAATCAACATAATGATTATAATTATAAAATAAATAAAGAAAAAAACTAGAAGATAGATACTGACCTTCAAAGGCTACGCTCCTCAGTCCACTCCACTACTGGGAAATGGCTCTCGCCAACCCTTCTCTTTGAGGATTCCGAGAGCAAGACTCTAAGGAAGTGGAATTCTCGTCTTCAAAAAAGGGGCAGCTTTGAGTCTTGCCCTTCTGTAGTGAAACAGAGGCTGTAAACCCGAATCCTCTTGCTTCACTTCCCAAGATTCTCTAATCTGATTTATCAAGATGCTTTAAGAGTTTGTCTGAGTTGTTAACGAAGAGTGAAAGATTGTGCAAGACGATGACTAATACAGAAACAATCAAAGAACAGAAAACAAGATTACAGAAACAATAACAGGGTGGTTTACGTGGTTCAGTCAATCTTTCTCGACTTACATCCACGGGAACAAGTTCATCAGCTTCATCATTGATTTCTTAAGGTAGCTTTACAGAGATTACAGAGCACATCACAATGAACAAGAAAGCTTCTTCCTAACAAGCTATCTCTCTCTATTGAATACTCTCGATCTCTCCTCAACCTCTCTCTACAGTCTGTTTCGTATGCAGTTTTATAACAAACCCAGGTTCTGAAGCTGAGATGCACGCGAGAAGCTTGTGCTTTAACGGTTCTTAACAAACTTGAAGATCACGTGTGTAGCTTGTGCTTCATTAAACCAAAAACGGTTAGGTCATCTGTCGTTTTGACAAGTGAATATAACACTCAACAAAACGCAGGCTTCACATGCCGTTTTGTTTGATTCCAGGCCACCAACTCAAGTTTAAGCTGTTTAACCTCTTTGATTTGCTTCACTGAATACTCAACAAACTCCACCTTGAAGTAAATCATTTCCGATAAACTTTCTCCTATTCATGTGCAATTTCAGGAACTGCACACACCAACCGAGTCCAGGCAGAATCTGAACTTGGCTGTTGGTACTACCTTTGTAAGCTTGTCAGCTGGTCTTCTATTTCTCCTTATCTCCATGCCCAAGATCTTCTTGGCATGTCCTAAGTCTTTCATTTCAAATTCTGAGCTCAGCAGCAACTTCAAGTTTTCAATCTCATCTCTCTGATTACAGGCTACTAACATATCATCCACATACAGTAGCAGATATATGTGAAGATCTGTCTTGATTTGCTTGTAATATACACAACAATCAAAGCTGCATCTGCTGAATCCATGTGAAGTTATGAATTCATCAAACCTGAGATACCACTGCCTGGGGGATTGTTTTAACCCATAAAGTGATTTTTTCAACATACACACATAGTCTGGTTTCACTGAATCTATGTAACCTTCTGCTTGTGTCATAAAGATCTCTTCTTGTAGGTTGCCATGCAGAAATGCTGTTTTGACATCGAGTTGATCAAGTTCCATGTCATGAACTGCTGTTAAAGCCAATAAGACTCTAATTGATGCATGTCTAACTACAGGTGAGAAGACTTCTTTAAAGTCAGTGCCTTCCTTTTGAGTGTATCCCTTAACTACTAACCTAGCTTTAAATCTCCTGGGTTCAGTAGCTGTCACCCCATCTTTGATTCTGTATATCCATTTACATCCCACCAGTCTTCTGTTGCCAGGTTTTCTTACAAGCTCCCATGTGTTGTTCTTGTGGAGAGATGCTATTTCTTCATCCATAGCTTTCTGCCATTCAAACTTGTTTGTACTGTAAACTGCTTCTTTATAGCTCTTGGGTTCTGTTTCCTCAACATCATGTGAGGTGGTAAGTGCATAAGCAATGAGATCTGCATATCCATATCTTTTGGGAGGTTTTATGGTTCTTCTTTCTCTATCTTTAGCTAGATGATACCCTTCAAGATGAGTTTGACTTTGATGTTGATCAAATTCTGCTCTATGATCATCTAATTCAGAATTGTCTCCACTTGAATCTGCAGCTTCATTTGGAGATTTCTGTAATGGATGCTCCACCTCAATTTGGACACTATCAGTATCTTTGTCTTGAGACTCTGCAACTCTAACAGGATGGCTTTCATTTGACACCTCTCCTTCATTGAACACCACATCCCTGCTTATTATGCATCTAGGTGGTTTCAAATCTGAACACCACAGCTTATACCCCTTAACTCCCTCTGGATAACCTATAAACTGACCCTTTAAGGCTCTAGGTGCTAACTTCCCTTGACTTGTATGTGCATAGGCTGTACACCCAAACACTTTTAGGTTGCTGTAATTTCCAGGTTTACCAGACCATTTTTCATGAGGGGTTTTAAACTCAATGGCTGATGAAGGACTTAGGTTGACTAGCAGACAAGCTGTCAGCAAGGTTTCTGCCCACAGCCCTTTTGGCAGCTTAGACTAAATCATCATACATCTGACCTTATCCATTAAGGTTCTGTTCATCCTTTCAGCAAGTCCATTTTGCTATGGTGTCAATCTTACAGTTTTGTGTCTTGCAATCCCTTCACTTGCACATAAGTCATCAAACATCTTGTTGCAGTACTCGAGCCCATTGTCAGTTCTCAACTTCTTAACTTTCTTCCCTGTTTTGTTTTCCACTAAGGCATTCCACTCCTTAAACTTCCCAAACACCTGATCCTTAGTTTTAAGAACATAGACCCATACCATTCTAGAGTAATCATCAATTATAGACATGAAGAACCTGTTCCCCCCTAAGGATGGAACCTGAGATGGCCCCCATAGGTCTGAGTGTAGATAATCCAGAATGTCTCTAATTCTGTGTTGAGATGTTTTGAAACTAGCTCTTGTTGATTTCCCTAGAACACAATCTTCACAAAAAACTAGTTCCTCAATCTTATCTCTACCTAGAGCACCCTGTTTCTCTAATTCTTTAAGACCCTTAATACTCATGTGTCCAAGTCTTAGATGCCATAGTCTGGTTACATCCATGTTAACTTTTGTAGACACACTAGATTCACCAGTCACCACTTCTCCATCTAAGACATAGACACCATTCCTCCTAGCCCCTTTCATGACCAATGTTGTATTATTAAAGATTTTCAATTCTCCATGTTCAAGCTTAATACTACATCCCATTTGGTCAAGCATCCCTAAAGAGATTAGATTCCTTTTTAGGTCTGGTACATGCCTCACCTGCCTGATTTCTCTAATGGCCCCATCATGTAGTTTGAGACTTACATTACCTATCCCAACGACTTTACACACTGCATTGTTCCCCATCATGACTTTCCCTCCATCAAATACATGATATTCAGAAAAATAGTTTTGATATGGACTCATATGAAAGGTACAGCCCGAGTCAAGAATCCACTTACCCTTCTGCATTTCTTCTGTTGCAACACACACATCAGCTGACTCATATCCTTCTTCCTCAACAATAGCTGCATCTCCATTTTGTTCCTTTTTCTTGAGTTTCTTTTCTGGGCAGTCCCTCTTGAAATGTCCCTCTTTGTGACATTGGAAACATTTCAGATTCTTTGGTTTGTTCTTTGGTTTCCCTTGTTTCCTCTTCTTTCCATCACTCTTGTCATTTCTTCCTTTTACAGTCAGCCCTTCTCCATGTCCTTCATTTGCTTGCTTTTCTTGCAACCCTCTTGTGTTCAAGGCGGCTTTAACCTCATCCAGTGATAGAGTTTGTCTGCCATACATGAGGGCATCAACAACATTTGAGTAGGTTGGGGGTAAGGAGCTTACCAAGAGCAGAGCTTTGCGTTCATCATTCAGACCTTCATCAATCGTTTCCAAAGTGTCACATACTTTATTAAACTCGTCAATGTGCTCCTCCAGAGATGACCCTTCTGCCATTTTAAGGGTGAACATCCTTTTCTTGATGTAGAGTCTGTTGGCCAGTGACTTGGTCATGTACAAGTTCTCAAGTTTTGCCCACAAATCAGCCACTGTCTTTTCTTTTGCAACCTCTCTGATAACTGAATCACTCAGATTCAATATTATCATGCTTCTGGCCTTCTTGTCTATCTCAGCAGATTGCTCAAGGGTTTTCGATGAAGACACTTCTTTTCCTTCTTTCTTGATTGCTGGTTCAATGGCATCTCCCAGTCCCTGTGTAATCAACAATGCTTCCATTTTAACCTTCCACATGTTGAAATCATTCTTTCCGTTAAACTTCTCAAGATCAACTCTGGATGCAGCCATACTTGATCTGATCAGTTAACCTTGCTCTGATACCAATTGTAGTGAAACAGAGGCTGTAAACCCGAATCCTCTTGCTTCACTTCCCAAGATTCTCTAATCTGATTTATCAAGATGCTTTAAGAGTTTGTCTGAGTTGTTAACGAAGAGTGAAAGATTGTGCAAGACGATGACTAATACAGAAACAATCAAAGAACAGAAAACAAGATTACAGAAACAATAACAGGGTGGTTTACGTGGTTCAGTCAATCTTTCTCGACTTACATCCACGGGAACAAGTTCATCAGCTTCATCATTGATTTCTTAAGGTAGCTTTACAGAGATTACAGAGCACATCACAATGAACAAGAAAGCTTCTTCCTAACAAGCTATCTCTCTCTATTGAATACTCTCGATCTCTCCTCAACCTCTCTCTGCAGTCTGTTTCGTATGCAATTTTATAACAAACCCAGGTTCTGAAGCTGAGATGCACGCGAGAAGCTTGTGCTTTAACGGTTCTTAACAAACTTGAAGATCACGTGTGTAACTTGTGCTTCATTAAACCAAAAACGGTTAGGTCATCTGTCGTTTTGACAAGTGAATATAACACTCAACAAAACGTAGGCTTTACATGTCGTTTTGTTTGATTCCAGGCCACCAACTCAAGTTTAAGCTGTTTAACCTCTTTGATTTGTTTCACTGAATACTCAACACCTTCTTTCTTTTCTCATCCTGACTGATAGACGGCTTGAATTAAAGAAATTTTCTGTATCGACCCAAGCCAAGCTATTAGCCGAACGAGAGTCCCCTACTACGAATGAATCAGAATCCATGGATCTCAGGAACAGCCGATTTCTCAATAGGGCCCGACGATCAAATCCTCGAACAGCACCCATACATGCCCATAACTCCGCTTTCGGTGATTATGAATCTCTATCAAACTCTGATCGAATGAATAGGTTTGTGTGAAATACAAGCTCACGTTCCGGAAAGAATTTCTTATAGGCGGCATAAATAGATTGAGAACCTGTTCTTCAACTGGTTTTAACACAGAAGAGAAGATAAAGGAAGGGCACCGCTCCAACGGTAGAAAGGCTTAGCGATTAGAGAAGCGAAGCAGGCGAAAGATAGAAACCGAAAGAAAGAAGGATTACGTCCGAGACGGTTAAACGCAAGGAAATTCGCCAACCGGGGAAAGGTTCTACACCAGGAAAAGATACCCTCGCTTCATCACTTGGAAGAATGGAAAGCTTTACCGAAGGAATAGTAGACCGGACATCCGGCAGACATAGGAGACTGGACAGCCCCGATACGCCGAAGCCCCTGATTCCGGTCCTTAGGCTAACCTACGACTAGTCAGGAATTGCGTAAGAGAAGAAAACATAAGTTACCATAGTGCAAAAGCGGAGGGAGAACCAAAAAAAAATATCGTCCAAGAGCAAAAATCGGAATAACAGCTCACCCCCACCTACTCGCTTTAAAAAAAACCCTCGAGAGACCCCAAAAAAAACTAGTTAATAAGGTGGTTATAATCTCTTTCCCAACGAACGTAAAAGCATGAAACTGAAAGGCAGATCCATTCTATTCCTTGCCACGATTGTTTTGTTTTTTTATCTTCTTTGTGAGTGTCTTCCCGGGGCGTCTTGGCAACCAGAAAGATTTCGTTTTTGTTGCCCGGGATCCGCGGGTTCTCATTGGCGGTGAGATTGCTCCTTCCAGCACTCATCAATGCCGAAGGCATACCCCTCATCGGGAATATGATGTTGCCCGCAGGGGCTTCCGGCCCATCAAACGCTCTCCCATCTTCTGGCCCTCGGTGGGACATCGATCTCAATAAGATCCCTGAGCCTGAGATCGATCTCAATAGTCTCCCTCCCCGGGGAGAAGAAGAGATTCAGGCTCCCATAGATGCCGATGGGGAAAGGAAAGGGACCGTCTTCGACTTTTTTTTTTAGAATCAACTCCGCGAAAAGATCTCTCAAAAGAGGGATGCCATACGCGGAATTGTGGAAGACATCATGCGAACCCAAATTCAAAAACGGGGGGTCGACCCCGACTCGGAGATCGTCGATCTCGAGGGTCACGTAAACGACATAATAAGGGAATTTGCCAACAAATTCCCGGATGGAGATTTAAAAAAAGCCTCCCTGTCCTGCTTTTTAAATTTCCCGCGACCCCCGAAAAAACAAAGTGATAAATGCTATCACAAAAGCTGTTCGGGAGTCATTATAACCGGGGAGTTGTATTCGCTATTTCGTGACGTACTGGAGTTA
>JAEVFN010000094.1:0-188446 GCA_030449075.1 Murraya paniculata | reverse complement strand
TTGTGTGATTCCTGTTGAAGCGTATACTCGAGGGGTGGGTGTAGGGCGGACGATTTCAAAGCGGACTCCCCATCCATTAGATAGAGAAGATCACCGAGATTTCGTGATCCGCTGCCGAACTTATTCCAATTCCAAGATCTCGGATCGAATCGATATTGAGCCCTGGGATTTGACGGCGGAAACTACCAAGCTGGAGTACGGTAGGGGTAGAGGGAATTTCCGGTGGAGCGGTGAAATGCGTAGAGATCGAAAAGAACACCAACGGCGAAAGCACTCTGCTTGGCCGACACTGACACTGAGAGACGAAAGCTAGGGGAGCGAATGGGATTAGATACCCCAGTAGTCCTAGCCGTAAACGATGGCGACTCATAGGCAGTGGCTTGGTTAAGGTAACCCACTGGAGCCGTAGCGAAAGCGAGTCTTCATAGGGCAATTGTCATTGCTTATAGACCCAAATCCTTGTTCATACATGGGCTTTTCTGGTACGAAATGAGCCACTTCAAATAGGTTCATTGCTCCGGCCCAGAATACGATTAATCCAGCATGGGCTACATGAGCGCCCAGTAGTTTACCCCTGTTTGGTCTTGGAAAAGAGAAGAGGATTTGGCTCAGGATTACCCATTTTTAATTCCTGGGTTTCTCTGAATTTGAAAGTTATCACTTAGTAAGTTTCCATACTAAGGCTCAGAAATATAGTCAGCCCTACCCCCTCACGTCAATCCCACGAGCCTCTTATTCATTCCCATTCTTATTCGATCACGGCGGTCATTCATGTTTTCTTTATATTTTCACACGTTGACGTGCACATTTTAAAAAACAAAACATTGCGAACAATGTTTAGAACAAGTTTGGGGGTGAGGTTTAAAAATTAAAAAAAATGATTGAAAAAATCAAATAATTTATGCTTTTAAGGCATTTTTGTGTGATCTTTTAATATTAGATGATATGATGACTTTCAAATTTTGGTATTTGTATTATATTTAACTTTGACTTATGTTGTATCATGATTGCCACTTTGCATGTGACAAGTATGAATTGAAAGATTTGAGGACTGAAATTGATTGAGTTATTTAAATGAATGTACACATCATAATAAATTTCAAATGAGTTTTTGATCTTATTATTTTTCTTAGAGAGTAACCTTTTTTACCCATTTTCATTTATACAGCTTAGTAATTTATTATTTTATACATGATCTTTATATTTTTCTTTTGAATCAACCATTTGAATTTTTTTTTTATGTGTTGTTGCATTTGAAAATCCATTGGACTAGTGGATATGAAAGACTATTTAAAGTTCTGAAAGATAATAGAAATGCCATCTTTAATGTCTTTGACCCTTTTCTGGCCATCTTTATTGTGAAGTATTCATAGTAACCCTTTTCATCATATAAAAATAAAAAATAAAAAAAACTCTTTCTTTGTTAACTCATTATCCCATCCTACTCAAATTTAGAGTATTACCTTGTGTTTATATTTTCCATTAACCATTTACTGTTGAGAAAAATCTAGATGATTATTTTATTAAAAAAAGTAGAGCAATGAAGCGAAGAAAAAAAAAAAGAAAAACAAGGGAAAAAAGGCCGTAAGAAAAAGAAAAGTGTGTGAAAAAAAGTGGCGCAATTAAGAAAAGTGAGCAATTATCCACCAACCACTCTTTTTTTGTATTTTTTTAAAATACACATATCTTTTTTTTTTTAGGCGAAATTCTACTTAAAGTTACATTTTTTTGCACACATTCACTTCCGTCTGCATGCTGTTAATAGAATTAACAGAATAATGGTTAAATTACTATTTTTCCCACAAACATAAAATTACTATTTTACACTAAATAAATACTAAAAAATAAATAAAAAAGAAAAAAGAAACTACTTCGATCACATATGATCAAATTCAACATCTATGAATATCCAACCAGTAATTATTGTAAAACATAAAACATAAAACCAATTCGATTAAATAATCATGGGGATTAAAATTAAAAAAACTTAATTTTAATCATTATCATTTGGATCAACACCCTCACAAGCCCACTCATACTCCTTCCTAGTTCATTCCTCCTCTTTGGGGGTGAAATTATTTTCGATCCCAAAGAATTTCCTAACATACTGGACACTTTTGTTCTTGATCCTGTTGGCCAAAATCTCTGTAAATAAACTAAAATCTCTTTGATATTCAAATATTCAAATAATTCACCACTAATATCATCTCCTTCAACTCATCAGTACTCTTGCTCTTCCCAAACTCCTCATTGAACCTCTTCACCTCTTGTTTCGGTGACCTTTTCTTTCGAAACTCCACATGGGCTTTATAGAATTTGATTAAATACGACAGCGCTGCCGCCAACACGTTCGGCAGCGGCACCACCGCGTCTTCTAATGCATCGTCACTCGTCGAAGAATGACTATACGATCTCGAACTCCATCACCACCGGCTCCTCCACCTCGAGTAATTGCCTATTTGCTGTCTTCAGATATATATTCTTTGTTGCTTGAGCTGAGCAAGAGGATGACGATTTCCCAAATTTCTTACAAGTTAACTTAATCTATATTCTAAGGTTTCCAAGAACAACAATTAACAACAATTACCATACAAATCAAAGCCTTGAGGCTTGATAGCAAATAAATTCGAGAAACAATGGCATGATTTTGGACGAAAGTTGGTTGGATTTTTGCATCAGGCAACTCACTAATGTGAGACAGTATCACAGTTTGAAACGAAAGTAATTCAAAACAAAATTAATCATCATGGAATAACATTTTTTGAATCAAAATTTTATGGTCACCGTATATCAATTTTTGTGACTTTAATATGGCGTCATGAATGATTTTTTTTTTTTTAATGACAATTCAGAGTAGTCTCTTAAGTTTTTTGGAAGCGGTATAAATAGTCATCAAATAATAAAATATATTGTGGTTAAAAATAATGTGAGACAATATTACACATATTTTGCAATGAAAGAATTTGTCATAACATGTTAATTTTTGTGATTAAATATTGTAGTTAGGAATGCTTACTTTTTGTTACAAGAAATAACGGTCACTTAAAATTTTTTGAAACAATATAATTAGTCATAGAATAATAAAATAAATTGTCCTTAAAACAAATTTGAGACTAAATTAATTACCAATTGTATCTACAAAAATTTTCACAAATGATAACTAATTAAGACGATTATATAATGTTGTGATATGTCAACTTCAATGACAGAAAAATACCATTGCTAATTTTATCTTTAAACCTCTAAAGTAACAATTTTTAGTAATTATCATGACTATATTTGCATACTCTTAAGACAAATATTATAGTTACTATAAATTATCTATTGTCACAAATATAAAGTGTCATTGGTTGCAGTTTTTAATCTCTAATTTGACTATTTTGAATGCCATTTATGACAATTTTAATATAATTTTAGGACAATGATTTTTGTCACAAAAATATATTTTTAACATGACAAAAACAATTTTAGTCGTTAGAACTTTTAATATAATTTTAGGACAATGATTTTTGTCACAAAAATATATTTTTAACATGACAAAAATAATTTTAGTCGTTAGAACTTTTTAAGACAGTCTTTTTATGACTAACATGTGACCATTTATTTTTCATCATAGGAAATATAAGGTGACTAATTTTTTATTTTCAGTGACTAATTTTTTTGTAATAAAATATCATTTTTGTTGTAGTGCCTGCTTTTGTTGCTTGCTGAAGTCAATGACATCCCGCTGACTTTCTTTTTTCTTTCTATTCGTTAAACGATGTCATTTTTTTGCTACATAGATGAATTGATAATTTTACACCAACGACATCAGTAAGATTATAACAATGTACAGACATAAGTGGATGGGTATAAGAAAATATAACTTCAGGTGAAATTCTGCCAAAAAAAAAGAAAAGGTATGTGTATTTTTGAAAAAACATGAAAAATATAAGTGATCGGTAGATAATTGCCCTTAAAAAAATAAAATAAAAGTACAAAAGCAAGAAGAGCAAGGTGAAAAGCACCTTGACTTTATTTTTCTTTTTAAAAAAAGAAGATCTCAATTTTTCTCCAGCATATATTTATTTTTCCAACTATCTCTTCTTTGTTAGCTATGTCCCTAGCCTATGTTACGTCATAGTAAAAGTCGTTCTTGATTTTAGAAAACTATAGTACTATGTAGAAATTGTTGATATAGACCGAAAGATGCAGTGGTATATAAAAATGAATAAAAATAATATTATTGGTCTAGCTAGCAATTCATTTGACTTGATATCAATTTATTTTTATTTCTAAGCTGTGGGCATGATTCTTTCATCCTATTGAGAGTGTGCGATAATATTTGTCTATTATCTTCTCTCAATTTATGATTTGTTGTAGTGATTATTTTTATTAGATCTATCTTTCTTTGAGAGTATCATTGTTATTATGTGACATTTTGGAGTTTTACATGTCATTTTTTAAAGTGACTTGATTAATGTAGATTTAATAATTGATCATTTTGAATGAGTTTACTTGACTGATCTTGTGTGAATGGTTAAAGTGGGAGCAATATTTCTTTAGGCTAGAGTTAATGCTTATACTTTTATTTAATTATTGTCATTAATTTGATTGAAGATGTAAATGCAAATGCCTTGAATTTTTTTTTAAAAGAGTCATTGTTTTTAGTATTTATTTATTATCTTCGGGTTGATCTTGATGATGTTTTTGGGTATCACCATTAAGAACCCTCATTAGACTATAATTTATCCACTATGACTGCTTAAGGGTTTAAAGGCTTGTTGCATATGCGTATGCGAATACATTTACCATGTGCTAAATGCAATTGCTATTACTTGCGAGAGTATTTTACTTAGATTTTATTTTATTTCTTTGTTTTTTGTCTTTTGTTTTGCTCGAAAACTAACAAAATCTAAGTTTCATTTGTCATTCATGACTGACAAACGATTACAAGCATCAGCTCTAATTGGTGAGATTTAAAGGCCAGAGTATAATACGGACTGAGTTTGCACCCCCTGTTGTAACTTTTCCTCAAATCTTTCTCAGGCATGTTGAGCGTCGGTCGCAAGACGGCATATACGGATTTGATATGCACCATTTATCCTCATTGACCAACAGTAGGCCCCCACAATAGCATTTTATAACTACCGCATTACCAATTATTCAAGATATTTTTACCTCTCCACCAAAGATAATTTCAGATAAATGGAAATAAAAGGAGATCTTATTTCTTCTCATGGAACTTTCCCTAAGTCAGACTTGGGCCAAGGCAAATGTATTTGGACCATGGAATTTGTGTTTGGGCTCGTAAAAAAACACACATCCCATATTTCTGTATAAACCTCAACCATTCTTAGCAAATTCTTCAGTTGTCCAAACATTCTCTTTCTCATTTTATCAAACGCCCATTGTGCCTTCCCCTCGCGTTTTGACTTACTTGGAAGTATAAATCAATCTATAAAATCCAACAGTTCTATAGCTTCATTCAAACTTTCCCATTTTCTCAAAAGCATATATACGCAAATCAAAACAAATGTGTCTTTAATCCTTTGGGAAGCAAAACCTTTTCGCTGCATTTCAGTCACCAAGTCACAGTAATTTAAATTAGTTTTTAAACATATAAAAGAAATAATAAGATGCATACCCACTTCTCTCATATGTGATCAAAGCATCAATCTGGGCTTTGTTTTTCCACTCCTTAACTAAATTTATGTATTTTAAAGGAAAATACGCACGAGCACTTGAACAAAAGGAAATTCAAAATGATAAAAAATAATTTTTTATAAATTTTTTTAATGGACCGTTAGGGCAAGAGAGAGAACAGAGAAGGTAATTGCTTTTTTCTCTATACAATAAATTAGAAATTTCATTAAATATTAAATGAAATTAATAGAAAATAATAACCCTTACTTGCACAGAAAGTAAAAGTGTAAAACAATTAGTCACATGATTGACAAAAATTGAAGTTAAAAAGTTTTGACCGTTAAGGCTGTGGTTAGGGCTAGGGTTAGGGTTGAGGGTAAGCAAGAAAAAAGGAAAGGTTTTGGCGCGGGAAGCTTTAACGGTTACTCTTATATCGTGATTGATGATTTAAGCTCGTTATTTTCCCCCTAGGAGTGGGCACAAAGTGATTTGATTTAGTTTGATTTGGCCCAAGAATTGAATAGAACTGAAACTAATCATTTCATAAATATACGATTTGAATTACAAAACTAAACTAAATTAATTCAGTTCGGCTCGATTCAGTGTAATACTATTTGGTTTAACAATTTTGGTAATATTTCTTTTATATTAGCTAAAATTTTGAACTTTTCACTTAATTAAATTCAATTGTAACCAATACAATTCATGATTTATACAAAAATATTAATGTGAAATAATTTTATAATAAATAAATAATGTTGTTTATAGATAAATAATATTTTTTGCTTTTTCATTTCAAAGAGTAATCTAGTTTTCTGGTTTAGTTTGGTTTTAAATGAAACTGAATGAGAATCAATCATTTCTTGATTTTCTAGACCATTTGGTTTTTTTTACCTTAGAATCGAACCATACTGAATTGAGTAATTTCAGTTTGTATTCTTATTTTCTCATATCAATTAGAAAACTTAATTTTTATTTCCTGGATAAAAAACTAGGAAACTCACTTTTCAATTAAGCATATTTATTTTCAGATTTACCATTGCTTAAACAAAAAAAGTTAGCTCATCTTACATCCATAAATTAACGACATTCCTCGAAATGAACCCATTAATTTTGACCTTTCTTTACTGTTACAACTCGTTAACATATTATTTTTCCCCCGCTAGCCGATTTATTAATTGTTAAAAATAAAACTATCTATAATAAATTAAAGAACATATTTTTATTAGGTAGCAATGAAGTTAAAAATTGCAGAAATTCGAGAGGACCTTTAATGGCGAATCCACCTCAAAGGCAATGAAGGGTTGATGGTATACTGTTGCAAAACGATTACTATGGCCTTGTTTTGTTCTCTTCTCAATTCCCCCCTGTTTTCTTGGCTTTAAAGTGATAAATTTTGTTCTGTTGTTTCGCTCTGTTGCAGCCATCCTTATGAAGCTATCATGCGATGGCATTGGTTGACATGCACGAGTGTGAAGCAAAGGCAAGATCGAAGTCAAGAGATTCAAAATTGTTTGTGAAAAACCACTAGTGTAAAACAGAGCTCTTGTTGTGACCAAGTTAACTTTAGCAGCAATTTTAACATAATTTTTTTTTTTTTTTTTTAACATAATGATTTCAATTTGATAGAAATTGAAATTCACAGATTCAATTTGATGAAATGCCTTTTGGCAATTCCTAAGTTAAGTTTCACGTAATTTACCATCTGGCTAATCTAAAACCGTTAGATGTCTTGAACTCTAATCCAATGGATTATATTAAATTTATGCAGAAGGCATACCAGCTGAATTGGTTATTTTAAGTTGTGGACTACTGGATAAAACGCTTTGAAGATGGTTTGTAAACCGCAAAATGTTCAAAATGAAGAGGGAATGATCCCGGGTTTATTAAACCCAAAAAAATTGGAAATTGAAGAGTGGGTTTAGGGATTTATTTATTTATTTATTTATTTGGTGGAGCAAGAAAAATGAAACCGTAAATGACCAAAATGTAATAACGGAAAGATCCTTTTTCTTGGATGTTTGACTGCTTGGCAGCCACTGATAGTCATTGAGTGCTTCTTCTCTACCTACGGCTTGGCTATTTGGCCGCTACGCACCCATCGATAGTCAATGAGTGCTTCTTCTTCTGCCTACGGCTTGGTTGTTTTGCTGCTTCAAAGCCTTCTGTAGTCGTCGATTGCTTCTTCCTCTGGTTCCTTCTCTGGCTGCAGCTTGGTTGTTTGGCCGCTTCACGGCGGTCGATAGTTACCACCGTTTTTGTTGAAGTATGTCCAATATGGGGATCTAAGTAATGGTTAATTACAACAAGATTCATGGAAATTCTCTTTAATTCTTCTTCTTCTTCTTCTTATAGCATTGACTCTTTTGTTTTCTTCTCCAGTGCTCGCCAAATCTCGTTGCCCAATATCTGTAAGTCACTTTTATTTATTTAATTTTCGTAAATTAATGGATAATTTTGTTTAGTTCATTCATCTGTGTATTAATTTATTTGTTTTTATTTATCTAAAAAAAATAAAACGACACTGAGGTGAGAGAAAAGAAGCCCGATTGTTATGCTAATGTAGAAAGATACTGGTTTCTGCTTAAAAAAATTGATGAATTGTATTTTTATTATTAGAAAATTTTTATTGCATTATAGTTGTGGAGATTTCTATCTCTATTATTTTATCACACCGTTTAAAGTTTCTGCAAATAATAGGAATATAATCACAGAAATAATAACAAACCATTTTTTTTTTCCAAATTGGTTTTCCTATTATATGAAAATTGTTTTGCTTTTTGTATTGTATTGTTGTATGTAGAAGGATTTGATTGTGTACTGGAAAGTGTAACACATGGAAGAGAGTAAAATTTGTAGAATTTTGTATACTGTTTGTTTTTTCTGCAAGTATATAAGCATGTACGATATTGAAAGGCTGTATTTTGTTCCCTATTCTCATTGTACGCTTGTTGTGTTTTGATTGAATTAGTGGATTATGTGGTCCGGAAAGCAAGTCCTCAATGATAGCGAAGGAGATTTATGTCTTGGATGCCTTTCCACCACTTGCTATGAGCTTGTTTATGAGAGCGATCCTATATGATAGTTCATTTCAGGTTATTCTTAATTGACCAATATTATTTTAATATGTATCTTCATTATTTATTACTCATTTTTGTTTCAAATGTAACTTGAAGAAGTAGAAATGATTTTGTTTGAAGCCAAGAATTTAGATACTGCACGCATAGTAAGTTCGACGTTTTTCCATGAATTTGATATGGTGGATGTGTTATATAGGACAAACCTAGTCATAGTAGAAGTATAAGTTTAAGTTCTTTTTTCTAGTTTGATTAGGATTTATTTTATATTCTCTTATTTAAGTCATATTCCTTTTCTTACGAGGAATCATAATTTTATTAGGAATAAGATAATCATAACTAGTATAACTAGGTTTATTATGCTTGTTTCTTAACACAAGCTTCTCTTCGATAATATTCATTTATCAATTGAGGTATTTTCTCTTTTGTGAGACCCCTTCTTCTTGAGTTTTCAAGAACATACGCTAGAACGAAATCTAGATCGCTTCCGCGCTGTGTCCATGTAGTATTTTAATTTACGGGGTATGAAAATTTTATATATGAAGTGATATATATTCTTTGTCATGTAACTTGATGCTTAGAAGCTTTGTGGAAGCTATATCTAGAAATATTATCACTGTATGACATCTGGTTATGACGAGGACAAGCTCAAGCTTGTACTAAGGATAGAGGGCAAAAGTTAAGGGGGATGAGCGCTATAAAGCTGTGTTTGTCATCCAGTAAGAGCAAAATTATGGTATAATAAAGTTGTAAGTAGAATTTAACGAGGGATACATGCTTATGGAACCTAAGGCCTATCATGATGACTACAATGAAAGACCTAGTACCCTAAATGATTGTGATTTAGTAGATGAAAGTGGTGAGACAAGTAGACAGACAGAAAATTATATGTACTTATTAGTAATTAGGGTCATTTAGGTTTATGATGTACAGGAACATCTAGGGAGTTTTTTTTTTTTTTTTCATAATACAATCAAACAATTAGTTCAATACGAGTAAGATGATTAACAATGAATGATTCTAGGGGCAGAGGAGATAAAATTGATAACCATGGAAGTTATGACACTTTAACCAGGGATATGACACAACACATAATTTTGTAAGTACATAGTAGCGAATAAGGGTTCAAGTTGATTCTACAGTAATGGGAAGAGGAAGAATCCCAAACATTATAGGCAAAAGTAGAATAAGATGATAACATAGGGACATGCTTTAGTTGTTATATGCAATTGGCTTCTGTAGATTCTGTTGAAAACTTTCTATTGGAGATATATTGTGGTTAGAGATTTTGTATGGATCCTATCTCTTGCAATTCTTTTCCCGTGTATGCACATCATTCTTGAATTGGATAGAACTTCAATTGGTAAGTTCATTGTTTAGGGGGTTATAAAGATGAAGTAGGACTGGTAGGAACTTTTATGTTTTATGCTGTTTCTTGGCTTGCCAGACTGATGTCTTGAAAATCTCTCCGGTATATTACAAACTTATGTTCAATAGAAGGTGTCAGAGTTTCTTTTAATAAGTGTATACAGCCTTATTTTACTAGCTTGGTTTAACTGTTAGTTTGGTGTAGTGTGCAATCTACGCACACATGCTAAAGCTGGGAGAAAGTTGTTGGTTTGTGTAGTAACAATGTTATGTTGTTGTGTCCACTTCTATCTTGATTTTAATAAATGTAAATAAAATGAACATATGTCATTCTCATAACAAAGACCCCCTAGTTGCACAACTATTCAGGTGCTTGTTCAGAAAATGCTTTGACTGAAAGTTAAGGTAATCTACATTGCCTCTATCAGTTCATGGTCGTTTGGGTTGGGAAATAAGTATCTTCTCTTTTCCCTTGCTGGTTCTCGTCCTTAAACTTGACATGATTGCTCGAAAATGGTGTTTGAGAGAGAAGTGGGATTTAGGGGGAAATAAATCGATTAAATCAAAAAGAATGATGTTTGGAAGTAATGTATGGGCTCAATTTGATCAAAGAATCACTAAAAATAGACGAAATTGAAGTGAGAAGATTTGAGAGAAAACTTAGATTTAGATTTGGGATTGTTGAATTTTGATGAGCAAAATGTGTTTGAATGATAATTTTGTGATCTATGAGTGAACAGAATAATGATTTGCTATGCTTGATTTGTCGTGGGAATTGAAGAAAATGAGAGATTTGAGTTAGAGAGAGTGGCAGTTTCTAGAGAGAGAAAAACAGCTTACCGAATAAGGAAGAAGAAGGGCAATAGTGGCTTAAAAGCAAAATCCGGCATACCTTTTAACAATAACCGACCTGCTGCTTATGGCCAAAATACAAAAGATACTTAAACAGCTTAGCGGGCTCTATAAACAGCTTACCACTTAGCTCCAGTGAATAATTATGATGAAAATAACTTATCGTTTGTCATAAATGGTAGACCATTTAGGTCTAAAAAGTGAAATATAGGAAATGGCTTGCCGGTTATACATAAGGGGCATACCATTTTTCCTCAGTAGTCTTTTTGTATCTAAATAGTAAATCGGTTACCTTAAGTAATTATCCGGTTGCTCTATATTTTACACATCAATGTACTTTTGGCTTAAAGTTGATTAATTTTAAATCATTTTGTGATTCAAAATTTTTCAAAAAGCCATTTAAAGCATGAAATATGAATGCACATGTCATCATATAAAGTTCAAAATCAACCAAATCAATCACACTTTCACATAATCAAATCACATAATAGATAGTTTAGCCTCAATATCATACAAAGATATGCTAATGTGAAAAATTCATCATCCCAAGTTTGTGTCGGATTTTGACAAACTGATCTTCACTCAGGGGTTTTGTAAAGATATCAGCAAGTTGTTTTTCAATTGAAATAAATTTTAACACAATGTTTGTTTTATCTAAAGGGCTTGTGCACAACAACTACCAACGGCAATATATTCTTTCTCAGTGGTTAAAAGTGCAATCGAATTTTGCTTCTTACTAAACTAAGAGACAAGCGAGTGACTTAAAGAGTGACAAGTTCTACTAGTACTCTTCCTATCAACCTTGTAACCAGCAAAGTCGGCATCCAAATAACATGTTAAGTCTATAAAAGTCCCTCTAGGATACCAAAGGCCAAGTTCTATAGTTCCACTCAAATAATGAAAAATTCTTTTGACAGCAAGCAAATGAGATTCCTTGGGACATGATTAAAGTCTTGCACACAAGCATACACTAAACATGATATGGGGTTTACTAGTAATCAAATAAAGGAAGGATTCAATCATACCTCAATATGTTTTAATGTCAATTTCTTTTCCTTTCTCATCCTTGTCAAGCTTGATAGTAGTGCTCATTGAAGTACTTTTGATTTTTGAGTGGTCAATTCCACATCTTTGGAGCAGATCTTTCACATACTTGGCTTGATTGATAAAGATTCTCTCATCATTTTGTTTGATTTGAAGTCCAAAAAAGTACTTTAATTCTCCCATCATGCTCATTTCAAATTCCTTACTCATGCAAGATGAAAACTCCGTGCACATAGACTCATTAGTAGAACCAAATATAATATCATCAACATAGATTTGAACAACAAGTATATCTTGATTCTTATGCTTAAAAAATGGTAGTATCTACTTTTCCCATTGAAAAACCTTTATCTAATAAGAAATTTCTAAGTCTATCATACCATACTCTAGGTGTTTGTTTTAATCCTTATAATGCTTTTGACAACTTATAAACATGATTTGGAAACTTTTCATTTTTAAAAGCAGGCGGTTGTTTCACATAAACTTCCTCTATAATGTAACCATTTAAAAACATACTTTTAACATCCATTTGATACAAAATAAAATCTGTATGACATGCAAATGCTAAGACCATTCTAATGGATTCCAATCTAGTTACAAAAGTTTCATCAAAATCAATTCCTTTTTCTTGGTTGTATCTTTGAGCCACTAATCTAGCTTTATTCCTTACAACTACACTAGATTCATTCCTAAATACCCAGTTGGTGCCTATAATGGATTGATGCTTCGATTTAGGAATTAGTCTCCACACATTATTTTTTTCAAATTGATTTAATTTCTCTTACATTACCATAATCCAAGATTTATTGTTTTTTGCATCCGAAAAGAGATTTTGGTTCAATTTGAGATATGAATGCTCACAAGTATTTCTAAATGATGATCTAGTGATTACACCTCTTGAAAGATTAGCTAAGATTAAATCTTTAAGGTGAGAGGAAACATACCTCCGCTCCTTGGGGAGTGTTTGAGAAGTACCTTTATATTGCTCTATATTTGTTTATTCTCGTCGCTCTTCTTGATTTTCACGTGGTGAACCCTCTTGTTTGTCTTTTAAGGACTCTTTTGTAACTCTCCATCTGCATCATCATCTACAACAACTTTCTTCATAGAGGAAGGGTTAGACTTATCAAATGTGACATGCATAGATTCTTCCACCACCAATGTTCTTTTATTATACACTATAAGCTTTGCTTGTGTTTGAATATCCAAGAAAGATACCAACATTAGATTTTGGATTAAATTTACCAAGATTGTCTTTTGTATTCAATATAAAACATTTGCATCCAAAAACTTTGAAATAACCAATGTTGGCTTTTCTATCTTTCCAAAGCTCATAAGGAGTTTTATGGAGAAAAGGCCTAATCAAAACATGATTCAAAATATAACATGCAGTCTTAATGGCTTTAGCCCAAAGGTATTTTGGTAATGCATTTTCATTCAGCATAGTCTTAGCCATTTCTTGAATAGATTTATTCTTTCTCTCAATAACTCCATTTTGTTGTGGAGTCCTAAGTGATGAAAATTGATGTCCAATTAAAAAATTATTGCAAAAATTTTCAAATTCCCCACCATGATCACTTCTAATACATGAAATAGCATAACCTTTTTCATTTTGAACCATTTTACAAAAGACTTTAAATGCATCAAAAGCATCATCCTTATTAGCTAAGAACAATACTCATGTACATCTAGAATAATCATCAACAATTACAAATGCATAATCGAGAAGGTCTAAATAAATCCATGTGAAGAGGTTGAAGTGGTTTTGAAGTGGAAATATGATTTTTGTTTTTAAAAGAATTTTTTATTTGTTTTGCAAATTGGCAAGCTTCACAAATTCTATCTTTTTGAAAACCAATTTTTGAAAGACATTTTACCAAATCATTTTTGAAAATTTTTGAAATTAAATCCATGCTTGCATGTCCTAGTCTTCTATGCCATACCCAACCATCATCATGCAATGTGGAAAAATGCTTATCGTGAGTAGATGCACAATCTATATCAATGCTGTATACATTAACACATCTATTTCCAACAAACAAAACCTTGCCATCACACGTATTCGTAATAACACATTTTGTTTTATCAAAAATAACTTTATCGCCTTTATCACACAATTAACTTATGCTAAGCAAATTGTGTTTTAAATTTTCAACTAAACACACATCTTCAATAAAAGGTAGGGGAATCTTTACCAATATTACCAATACTAATATTCTTTCCTTTTGAATTATATCCAAACAATACATCTCCACCATTTTCGATCTTGGTGAAACTTGAAAACCAAGAGTAATTGCCTGTCATATGTCTCAAGCATCTGTTGTCCAAGTACCATTTCTTTTTCCTCTTTTTTGATCTTGTAGAAGAAATATCTAAGTTTTAGGTAGCTAAAACTTTTTGGGACCTGGAGTGTTAGCAATCGTTCTTTTTGGAACCCAAATACATTTGACTCCATAATATGCATTTCTCTTAACTGGACATCTATAACTTATGTGACCATTTTATTGCAATAATGACATATAAATTGATCATTAATGGATGTAGCCTTAACAAGTAATTCTTGTAATACTTTTGTTTCAAATTTGGCACTAGCAAATAACTCCTTTGTGAAAAACACATTTTTGTGAACCGAGTAAGTTATCTAAAATCTTTTGCCCATTTGTAAATTTCAGGGCAATATTTTTTGGCTCGTTGTTCTTGTTCTTAAGCATTTCATTTCCATTTTTCGAATCGTTAGTAAGTGAATTCTCATGCTCAAATGTAATCCTTTCTTTGAAAGACATAATTTCATCATGCGATCTTTTACTTTCTAATTCTACACATTTAACCTTTGCATTTAAAGATTCATTCTCATTTGAAAGCTCTATATTCTTCTTTTTAAGGGAAACATTTTTCATTCCAATCTTCTTTAAATCATTATGCAATTTAGTGAATACTTCAAACAATTCATCATAAGAAGAAAGATCATTTACCTCATCAAGTTCTGCTCTAATTGCCATAAGTGCTAAGTTTGACACTTCTTGCTATTGCTTTTCATCACTTGATTCTTCCTCATTGCCATCCCAAGTTGTTACCGTGGCTTTCTTCTTGAGTTTGTTGAGAAGAGGCCACTCTGATCTTATATGTCCAGGCTTTTTGCAATCATAGCAAGTGATTGCTTCTTTCTTCTCCTTTTGATTTTTAAAGTTCTTAAATCCAATCACTGGATTTCTTGAAGAACTTCCTGAACTTTCTGGGTATCATAGCCATATCTTCATCTTTATCTTCAATTTCATCGTTCTTTTCAAGTTTTGATGCTTTAAGAGCAAAGCTTTTCTTCTTTTTGTCATCATCACCTCTTTCAGTTGCCCAATCTTCTTCGTAGGAAATAAGTGAACTAATTAAATCATCAATAGATAAAGCATTTAAATGTTTGGCTTCCTCAATGGCACTTGTCATAGGTCTCCATTCTTTTGGCAAAGACCTAATGGTTTTATTTACCCTCTTGCTATTTGAAAAGGTCTTTTTTAGGGCTCCTAGAGTGTTTATAATATTTGTAAATCTTGTGTACATAGAATGAACACTCTTATTTTGTTCCATTTGGACCAATTCATATTACCTAGTACATCTACTGATTTTAGACTCTTTAACTTGATTTCTACTTTCATACACAACTTCAAGTTCATTCCAAATTTTATGAGTATCGAAATAACCCGAAACTCTATAAAACTCTTTCTTATCTAAGGCACAAAACAGAGCATTCATGGCTTTGGAATTGAGAGAAGCTTTTCTCTTTTTTGATTCATTCCATTCTTATGAAGGTTTTAGAATATCCTCACCTTCTTTATTTTTAGTGGTAGGCATGAATGGACTATTACAAACAACTTTCAATATTTCATAATCTAAAGCTTGCAAGTAAATTCTCATCATAGTTTTCTAATTAGATAGTCATTCGCATTAAAGAATGATGGTTTAGTAGTGGACTTACCTTCCCTAAAGGTGGATTCATTTTGAGTTGTTATGGATCTTTTACTCTAGATGGTTAAGTCCTAACAAGAAAATCTCGCTCTGTTACCAAATGAAATACTAGCTATGCAACCTAAGAGGGGGTCTGAATTGGGTCTTAAAAGCTTAAACAAATAAAATCACACAACAATTCAAAACAATCACTTAATAAAATTAATAACAGTAATTTTAACAATAGACAAAATGAAAGAGATAAGGGAAGAGAGAGCAAACACGATATTTTTACGTGTTTCAGTAAACTCCGTCTATATCCACGCCTCTAAGCTTACCGAACTTGAGAATTCCACTATCCAAGCATTATAACCAAAGGCTATAAGATTTACAATTGACTTCCAAGGTATCAATCAACTTTTATAGCTTGAGATAATCCCAAACCTCTTATCCCAAGTGTTTTCCACACTTGCAATCACTAAAAATAAAGATTACAAAGAGTTTCCCTTACACAATATATGTGTTTACAAAATGAAAACCCATAGCATGATTTAAAGAAAGAATAACTAGTTTTAAAGCTCGAGAGAGTTGAATTCTCAATAACAAGCTCAATGATAATTGTAGAATCCTTTGTCATTTGAATATGATTGACCCTTTTGTAGATGGAGCTGAAAACATTTATCCTCGTCGGATTACCATTTGAGTTTAGCATTGTAGCCAAAATTTTAAATTTTGAATGACTGGTTTTCTGTTTCTTGGTAACCAGTATCCTGTTTGATTCTAGAGAGGTTAATTGATGTAATCGATTTGTCATTTTGAGGTATCCGATTTGCCGATTGATTTTAGAGAGTTATGGTTATGAATTCGGTTTGCCTTTTAGTACATATGATTGGCCAGTTGTCTCTATTAAGCACATTTTCTGAATTCGGTTGGCTGTTTTTATTAATCAGGATGTCGTTTATCAATAAGATATAGTTATGTCTAGAAGAACTTCTTACAAAAACTAGCTTTTACTAAGAATATGAAATCGTATTCTTATGTTAAAAGCTTTCTTTTAAAATATTAACAAAATGTTTTAAGAACTTTGAGAAATCATCATTCATTTTCTTGTTTTAAAAACATAATATGTATTTCCGATATTACTCATTAAATTGTGGTTTTTTATCATTAAAATCAAAATGCTATATAGACATATAGGCTAACATAGCTTACTCCACCCAGCAAAGCCATAAAGAAGTACCCCAATATGAAGTCTAGCCTAAAATATTTTGAGTTTCATAAGGATTTTAGCTATAGCAACATTAAGTGTTTTAGCTTGTGGGAGAAAATCGAATCTCTAATTCTCAGTGGGTATCTCAAGGAGTTCATCTCTAATATATGGCAAACCTGAAATTGTTTGAGCAAGACTAAGGTAAACAGGTAGTTGATTTTATTCCTAAGCATGAGGCACCTCAGGGAGGGAAGATAGGGATTTATGTTTGGATGATAGCTGGTGGACCTACCTTCGTTGCTGGATCCAATAAAGCAATCAATAGTTAAGTTAGGTCACCGATGTCGACTGTTGTTATTAGGAAGAATTTTAATCACCGCAACCTACCTTAGGTACTTAGCCATCAAATTTTAGTTCTTTTCATAAAATTTTAGGTACCCTCGCAATAATGCCTTGGTTATCTAGCTAAAACTGGCTGCTGGCAAAGTGGTCGGAATGCTGGTGGACACCGGTAGCTCCATGGACATCATTTTCAAAATCTCCTTAGATCAGTTGTTGATTAAATTGCCAAAGATCACTCCCAATGATACGACACTTATTGGTTTTGCTAGGGATATTGTCATCCCTAAAGGCATCATTACATGGTCGCTATTATTGACAAAGTACCTAATTGTGTTTTCTACATGATTGACTTCCTCATCGTGGATCACTTGGGTGCCTATAATATTATTTTAAGTAGGCCATTTTTAATAACAACCAAAGCAGCCATATCCATGCATTATCTTGCCATCAAGGTTCCAACCGCCAAGGATATTATCACCAGAAAAAAGGACCAAAGGCAGCTCGGGGTTGCTACTTTGTTGCCGCTAAAGTAAGCTACTAGGTTAATTCTGGTGCTCAAGCTAAGGGGTACCTTGTCAGGAAGAGATTGTCGCAACATATGAGTTATAGGAATTTGTCAGAAAACAGAAAGGCACCTGTAAGAAAACTTTGCAACCACGTCACTAGGAAAAAACGCTGGAGGATTCGCCAATGAAAGTGGACTCTATGAATACTAAGTTACGAGAACCAGGGAAATCCAACTAAAATCTCTGGGTGAGCTTGAGGCATCTTTGGTTCCTAGGGACCCCATAGAGGATAAGTGGTGTACCCTAATAGAAGATCTTATTCTTATTGTGGCCACTATGGATGATCCAACTAAGACTATTAAAGTCGGTTCTAACCTCCATGAACAACGTAGGGAATAGCTTATCAGCTTCTTGAGGGAAAATCAAAATGTGTTGGCTTGGTCCCACACGTATATGTCGAGTATCAATCTATTAACTTCATGTAACAATCTTAATGTTAATCCACTTCACAGGCCCATTAAACAAAAATGTTAGACCTTCAACTAATAGCAATATGATGCTATTAAGTAAGAAGTAGATTGCCTATTAGCTGCTTTATTCATCAAGGAGCCTGTGTACCCCGACTGGGTATTGAATGTGGTCTTGGTCAAGAAATCAAATAGAAAGTGGCGTATATGCATAAATTACACATATTTAAACAAGCCTTGTTTACAGGACAGCTTCCCACTCCCACAAATAGACTAGCTAATTGATGCTATTGCGGGACATAAGTTGTTCAGCTTTATGAATGTATTCTCTAGATACAACCAGCCTGATGTATGAACTAGACTAGAAGAAGATAACTTTCATCAGCAATCAAGGTTTATACTATTACAAGTTCATGCTATTCTAATTGAAGAATGTCGGGGCCACCTACCAATGCTTGGTCAACAAAATATTCAAAGACCACGTCATGTGAACAATAAAGGTATGCATTGATGACTCAATGAAATCAGTGCACGCTTGCGACCATGTAGGATACTGCCGAGGTATGTCTGATGTCTTGAGAAAGCGTAATATGCACTTAAATCCTAAAAAATGTACATTTAAGGTTACACTGGGTTAATTTCTTGGATTTATGGTGCAGTAGTGAGAACTGAAGCTAATCCGAACAAAATTTGAGAAGCTCTCGAGATGAAATCATTGCATACCCTTAAGAAAGTGCAGAGCTTGGTGAGCTAGGTAATCACTCTACACTGTTTTATGTCTAACGCCACTGACCATTACAAGCTATTTTTCAAAGCTTTAAAAGCAAGCAAGAAACTTCAATAAACAATAGAATGTAAGGATACTTTCCATCAATTGAAAGACTACCTAATTCATTCTCCAAAGTCTGGGGAAGGTGTTACTGTTATACCTTGCCGTCTTTGAGCATGCGGCCAGCTCTATGTTACTCAGGGAGGATGAAGATAGGACACAACGACCAATATATTACATTAGCAAGGCCGTAGTTGATATGGAAGATAGGTACCTTGCCTCATAAAAATTAGTTTTAGCACTTGTTTTCTTCGCTAGGAAGCCTTGGCTGTATTTCTTGGCTCACACTAGTGGGGTTATCGCGAATCTCCCTCTTGGGAAATCCTAAAAAAATTGGATATGTCGGAAAGGCTTTTTCATTAGTCTCTTGAGTTGAGAGAGTTCGATATCCTCTTTAAGCCTCACTCGGCCATTCGAGCTCAAACTATTGCCAATTTCTTAGCAAAGTCACCAATGACTTCGAGAGTGATGGAATCTTCGGATACTCGAGTGAGGCGATACTAGTGCTAGCAGAAGAACAAGCTTGGGAGAGATTTATTGTTGGCTCTTCCATTATAAGTTAGATTTAAGGCTTCAAATAATGAAGCTGAATATGAAACTATCATATTTGGGTTGAAGATATTAATAGCTTTAAGAACAAAGAGAGTCCACATCAAAAGGGACTTTCAATTGGTGGTTTGCCAGATCAATTCAGAGTACCAAGCTTGAAAGGGTATCTCGGGAAGACCAGAAAGCTAATGTCCTAATTCAGTAAAGTTAGAGTGGAAAGCATATGAAAGATAGAGAATGCCAAAGCTGACAATTTGGCCAATATGGCCTTCTTTGGTACAACCCAATCAGTTGTCCTATTATGATAGAGCATGTACTTACTTTTATTATCATTTTCTAGAGCCAAAAAAGATGGGATGACTATCTATGGGGGAACATGGATGGAGCCTATCATGAGGTATAAACCTGAGGCAAAAAATTGAAGTATAAAGCTACATGATAATACCGGATCTAGAAAACACTATATGTAAAGGAATTCACTCTCCTTTATTTAAAATGTTTGGGACTTGATCAGGCTGAGTATGTCATGAAGGAGATACACAAACAAATTTATGGCAATCATTATATAGCACAATCATTGGCATAGAAAGCCTTTCGCAAGGGACTCTACTGGCTTGCCATGTAGGAGTATGTCAAGAACATGGTGAGAAGCTATGACAAATGCCAGAGATTGTCCAAGATATCCCATCTACCCCTTAAGAAATTAACAGTTATGCCTTCTTCTTTGACTTCTATGATCTGGGGCGTTGATCTCATTATCGCAATGCTATTAGGAAAGGGTAAGCGAAATACTCCATTGTTATAGTGGACTAATTGACGAAGTGAGTGGAATTCAAACTGCTACCAAGTATTACAAAAAGAAAAAACATTAAATTCATTTGGAAGAACCTCATCTGCAGGTTTGGCATCCCTAATGCCACAGTCAATGACAATGGGAAGTAACACAACAATGATAGATTTCTTAGCCTCTGTTCGAAACTTTGGATAACGAATAGTTTTGCCTCCCCAGCTCACACGCAGTCCAACGGGCAGGTGGAAGCTGTCAACAAGATCATTAAAAGTATTCTAAAAAAGAAGTTAAGAGGAAAGGAAGAGAGCATGGGTAGAGGAGTTACCTACTAAGCTTACCAGACTATTTAGAATGTTTCTACAAAGGAGATGCCCTTTTCTCTTCCGTTTGACTACTGTTAAGATCGAAGCCCAAACCAATTGGCTAAAACAATTCCTTGCGTACCCTGACTGTTCTCTGTCATAGCTTGGGTACCTTAGTTTTACTCAATTGTAGAATAAAAAAAAGAAATACCAAGAAAGTTTCACACAACAACAAACAATAAAAACATAAAGAGAGTAACTAGAATAAAGTATGAGATTTACATGCTTCAGCTTCATTTGGCCTTCCTCCATGGGGACAAGTACACACTTGCTGAGTTTTTTATTAATCACCAAAGATTTTAAAATGAAAATACACTGATTTTTAAGAGGTTACTGAGCTTACTATTTATTCTTCTTCCCAACAAGCATTCACCTAGTTCTCTCAAGTATTTCTTAAACCCCAACCACTTTGGTCTGTGGTGGCCCCTTGGCTTTTCTCCTCTTCCTCTTAGCTTCAATGTAGAGTCACTACCTCTGTGATATAACTCCTAAATAGCTACCATATCCATTAACACTTATCATGGTTAGTTATCCTACCATTAAGGGCTTGGGTAGTTATTTAATTATCAAAGGACAGCCTTAGTCATGCCACAAATCTTAAACAGCTTCTACGATAGTAATTTAACCATGATGTGCCACGTAGATTTAATAGCTCTAACACTAGATCCACTTCTTGTAACATAGGTGTACCCTAGGTACCCCATTTGTACACTGCAACTACCTGCCACATTCCTTATGGAAGCTAGAATTTCTAGTCATAATCTTACACCAGCAAAGATCGGGATACCCTTCCACTGCAACTTCAGAGGTAATGTTTTTGGTAACATGGTACATCTACTTGACTAACTGCAAGATCTTTTCATTTGGCACCAGCTCTAGCTCACCCTCAGAAAAATCCTTAGGAAAAAAAACAAAATGGATCCAGGTTTTATTTTTCAGTACCTGGGGTACCCTCAGAGCCACCGGGGGGCCGTCCTACGACCTTGTTTTCATTCCAGGAACCCGAGGAGGTTGAATATTCTTCATTGGCCGAGTAATATTCGAAATGTCGAACGAATCACCACTCATTTTATAGAAGAAAGCATCGAATTTATCAAAGGATGATTCGATACATGCCCTCCATAACAAGGACAAATAAAAAAGGTTAGCTAAACAAGTATTAAGCGCCATAACCCAAAAACAAAACAAAAGTATATAATGTGAAAACTGGAAGTAAAACATAGGTGATGGTAGGTTACCTCCATAGCAGCCTTAAGCCATACATCACCATTAGAAGTAAATGAAAAATTTTCTTTAATCATCCCAAGTTTCTCTAGTCTTTCCACACTCCACATGTCATTTTCTATCTGTAAATCCAGAATCCTAACCTCAAAATCACTCACATCAATCCCTACCTCTTGAACATGGCACGTTTTTTTAGTCTATATGACATTACAAGGTTACAAAAAGTCCCAGATGAGAAGAATGAATGGAATGTGGGATATTATATATATATATATATATATATATATGCATGTATGTATGTATGTATGTATAAGAGAAGGAACACAAACTATCTTTGTTGAATGAATTTATGTACTAACATAGGCTCATCGTCAACCATGATATCCCACCCCCAGTTATCATCAACTAAAAACCAACCACGTCTGCACCCTTTCTTCAAAGAAGATCCGTCTCTACTATGGTACCATGAGTAGCCCGTGTGGAGAAATAGGCGAGAACCATGCCTACGAGCTTCTTCAGTTGGCAATGACCATTTAATTCCCCAAGGGAAATATCCTTCTCAGATATCTTCGACCCCAGCACCTGGAGGCCAGTATGTATTCTCCATCTCAGGAGGGACAACTACTTACGAGCAATATGCAGATGATTGAACATCCTGCTAAAAAAAGGCTGGAGAGGTAGTCAGAGACTTAAATCAAAGATGTCAATGCGAAGGGATCTCATTAGTCTGGGAACACTTTAGGGTTTTATTTTTATGGGGTACCCTGAGGTCTACAGTAGAAGAAATATTGTATTTAACCCTGATACATGCTGCATCTTGAAGATTAGCCTTCCCATCCCTTAGGGAATGAGGTCTGACAAGCTTAGGGGTAAAGAGAAGGAAGATTTTAAAGTTTGATAGGAAGTCAGTGTTTTGTTTTTCCTTTTAGATTCATGAATAGGTGACTTACCTATAAACTGAGCTCCTTGAGCACTAAGGGTAGCACGAGATAGACTAGGCCTACTATGACTAGAGTGTGCGCTAGAGGAAGAGTCTGAAACCTGTTCATTACTCCTGGGTTCACTCAAAGAGGACCTATCATCTTCACAGATAATGACATGAGGAGAATGTTCAAATAAGGGACTGTCCTTACTCAGATCTATTGTAACAACACGGCCCTTGATCCCATTTCTTTTCTTACCATTTTTCTTCAAAACACATTGCAAGGAAAAGAGGAACTCAAAAATCAAAATTCAACCACAAGCCCACAAACCAAACTCGCCAAATCAAGACCCACACACCTTAAAATCACAAATCACTACCAAAAAGTATACAAATTGAGGAGAAAATAAAGAGAAAGAATACCTAAACTTCTCCAAATTAGTAGAACATAACTGTTGATCAAAGAGAGATTTTTGATAAAAGGGAATAGTTGATCAAAGAGAGAAGAGTAAAAAGATGAAAAGAGAAGTTGTATGGCTGGAAAAAAAAAAAAACAGTGGGGGTTGCTGCTCAAATCGAAGCAAACAGAGTGAAAGAAAGAACGTGTGTAAGTCAATACAGGGAAAGTACCCACTTCAAATTTCAAAAAGAGAGAGAAAGACCAAGGAAAACATGCATATGATAGTTAATAAAGAGTGGACCCATTTTTTAAATTTAAAAACAAGAGAGAGAGAGATAAAAGGAACGTGGGAATAGTAGCCTTACCCCGCCCTTTATCAATTTAGTCCACATAATGTCGTATGTAAAAAAGAGAAAAAAAAAAAAAAAAGATGGAAGGTGGTTTCTGAACTTAGAAAATCATATAGAACCAAAAGAGAGTAAGCGAGGTAATTCTTTCTTAGTTAGTCATCCATGAAGGTGGGCCTAATATCACCAAGTGTCAACTCTTCTGTGAGTTTATTTTGCCTCAAATACTTTCACCATAAGAAACTGGAGGGATTTTTTTGGGAAAGAAATGATAAAGCACCACGTGTCGATGTAGAGCTTTGTAAAGACACTAAAAGGAGATTGGCTTGTGTTGGGTACACTAGCTAATCAAAATAGTATGTGAGTTCCGCTATGTTAAAGGCAGGAAGGCTAGAAAAAAATATGCAAAATGTCAGTCACATGAGATGTGACTATCACTAGAAAGAGTTACCGATTCTTTCGCTAAAAGTAAGAAATAAATTAAGAAATATTGTGTTGAAAAAGAGAAAATAACAGGTTGTTATACCTACAAAAAGGGCTAAAATGTGGTTCACTAGGATAGTTAGGACGACTTGTCCTATAGTTAGGACGACTTGTCAAGACCGCAACACCTACAATTATAGAGCATCATCCAAGCATGCACCCAAGGCTCCAATGATCATAAAACGCCAATAAAAATGTGCGAGGTGGCATGGCAGCATGGGAACCTTAGGACACTCTGTATAAGGACGCTCAGGATCTATCTTTCGCATGATTCACTAGAAAAAACACACACAACAAGGCTGAGGCTTTCTTCAACCTGCAACCATTATTGTTAAAAGCTTGCAAGCTCTTAACACCAAAAAAAAAAAAAAAATCTAAAAACTAACTTGAGCATTGGAGTGTGGATGCCAGCCATCGTCAACTCCACCTCTAACCTCCTTTATCCATTTTAGAGGTTAAGAATAGCCCTTCAGGCAAACTCTCTCCAGATCTAAACACTTTATGGAGTACCACAACTTCACTTCTTCCATTCTTTCTAAAGCTTCCTTTAAGGCCAAAACGAGCAAAATATCTTGGATATGTAAGGCACCCTCTCACCTTAATAAAAATTTATTGTGTTTAGCTAGGTTTTTGTTCCCTTTTTTCATCACCACAAAATCTAGTTAATGAAAGCATATTACTGTTTCATCTCTTGTGAATTTATGTAGTATAATATATCGCGGATAACATTGTACAATTGCAATAATCTAAGACTCGTTACAAATAAATTGAAATCCACTACATGTTACAAGTTTTTATCATGGCTTGGTATAGTATTGCATGATGATTTTCATTTACTTGTTGTGTTCCTTTTGTCTTATTCTTATTTTGAAATTTTCAATTATCTTATGCTTTGTTAGTTTTTGCGTTGATTTGGTAACAATTTAGCTTGCTTAGAGTTTAGCATCAAATAAATTAAGTTAAAGCTAATTTATAATAATCTTAATCCGGCACCTATAGGATTGTTTTGACTTGCACTTAGAGAAGAGGTCTATCTATTAATTTGACTCATTGGGTTGCATTCATTTTTAGTAGTTAAATAAAGGTAATTGTTGTAAATAACAACTTGTTCAATGAAATGCTAGAATGAAGAATCAGTTGGCGGGAAAGTTATAATTCAAATTATAAAGATCATTTGGCAACAGCAAATGGTAAGAATTAAAGGCAAGAAATCAATTGAATAAACGAAGGGGTTGGATTGAACAGTGAGTTAATAGATATACTAATACATAATGGTTCTTTCCCTTTTGTTTTGTTCATTATTTAATGTAGGCCCTAGATCAAGGAGCACTATAACTGTATTCATAGTATAGGTGACCTGTTTAAATAAGTATGCAAATTCATCATTTGCATGTTGGTTACTTCAAAATCTCAATGCATGTTTTTCATTTATAGTCTTACAATCTGTATAACAGCTTAAGGATTTTAATAGTTTACTTTAATAACAAAAAAAAACAAATTTTATAAAAAGTTTTATCCAAAGATTCATACATTGAACGACCAAATCTCCTTAAAAATCAAGTCTCTTTAAAAGTGACTACATGACACATAGAGTTGTATGGAGCGTCACAAGCAATAGTAGTGAAGTTCACCAATAAAAGCTTATATCAAATTTATAGCCAATCTCTTTTGGTACTGCAAACGAAGTCAAAGGCTTATGTCAAATTGCCATATTAGAAGGAATCTTTTCTTTATAAAGATAAAAATTATAACTTTAGCTGCTAAGAAATATAACATTGCAATGCATAATGTTGAAGAAATAAGAAAATATTCGATGGAAACTACGAAAGCTAATAGCTATAACAAATTATCAATGTCCAAGATTCATCATAAAACTCTTAGTATGTTTTGTTTCCTACCCTTGATGAGCCATTAAGCTTATATCACACTATGAGTCAACCAAAACGGACTTTACTATCAGATTTTGTGATTCTACAAAACAGTTTCCAGGATTGCGACAGTCTAACTCTATGATTTTTAATGATTTTAGTATAACGCTAAAAATGAAGCACTTAAACACACAGAAACTAGACATATACATGTTGTTCTCTTCCTCTTATATGTTATAGGTGTCAATGTGCAAATGTACACAATAAGTAATATACTGATGAGTATTTAAATCGTCTTCACAGTGATTGATGTTATCGGATTTGCTACAGCAATCTTAATAGTGCAATTTCAGTCTAAATTAAAAGAAAATAGTTAATAAAGCTAACTAAATTAAAGATGCAACAAACAAAATGCGATAAGGTAAATTCTCAAATCAAACACAAAGGCAAACTCAATGGAAAATGAGTAGTTGAGTGTTTAAACTCACTTAATGATTTTGACTATATTTTTAATTACCGTACTGTTGCTACAGCATCTACTACAACACTGAGTATAATCCCACATACATCCTCAACTGTCGCCTGTTGAATATCTTATATCTAAATGTAACCTAATAATGACTAGTTACTATGTTAATATTAGATAGCATTATGCATTCTAGGTTCCAATTGCCCTACAAGGTGAAATCCCTATGTCTTACTCTTCACTAGTTTTAAATCAAGCATGGCCCTATTCAAATCGAGATTAAATCAACTTGGGAAACCCAATCTAAAACCATATATTGCCTTGATTTGTTCCATTAATTCAGATATTTTTGGGGCTCCTTCTTAGCTAGTATCCACTAAATGGATGGCCAGCCAAAATAAAGATATGCAGTAAATAAAATTAAGAAAAAATACTGCATCAAATACAGAGTAACATACAAATATCAGTCAAATAACCATTAAGCTTGTTTAGCACTCAACCACAATAAAGTTTAGTTCATGATTTGTGATAAAAAAAAGTAACAAGACTCATTTTAGCCATCAAATACATCCTCATAGATAAAAGAAAACAAGAAAATAATGATGAAGGATTAAGTTCTGCTTGATCTTGCGATCTCTCCTTCTTTCTCTCCTCAACTCCTCTACGATAGTCCTCAAAACTTTATTTTTCTCTATTTTTCTTTTTGTTTTTCTCTATTTTTTTTCAATGACGACTCTATTTTTTCTTTTCATGCATGCTCCTTATATATATTAGAATTAGGGCAACCAAAAGCTTATAGCCGCGTGTCTTTCATTTTTGGAAACCTTGGATCGTAATCTTTCAGTTGACACGCGCGAAATCTCATCTGCAATTATTGTAGCATCATTTACAGTATCTTCACTGTTCCAAACTTATTTTAATTCCTCTGTAGCCAAGTTCTTTTGTCTCCTCTGTAAGTCTGTTGTAGTGGCTTTTCATCTATAAAATTTGAACTTCTTGTTCACCTACAATCACACATAATCAGATAATCAAATGATCTAAAATAAGATGAAATTATCAAAATTGAACTTAAACATATGTTTATGCAAAATATAACTAAAATGCAAGAAAATCTCTAAGTAATATTTGTTTAAGTCAAAAAATACCATGATAACTCTCATTTCGTAGCACTGCTCTAGTAAAGTGGTCACTCGTGTCACAGATCAATTCAAAAAATATACTCCAATCGGGTGCTACAAAAACTGGTGCTGTAACAAAAACTCTTTTTACTCAACAAAGGCGTTTAAATAATTCTCATCAAAATTTAAATGTCTATCTTGTTCGAGCAACATGCATAAAGGTTTGGACATTTTGGAAAAATCCTTAATAAATCTTCTATAGAACCTAGAATGTCCTAAGAAATTCCTAATGCCCTTGATAGAAGTAAGTGGTGGAAGTTTATCAATCACCTCTATTTTTGCCTTATCCAACCCTATTCCCTTTTTAGAGACCCTACGACCTAGGACTATCCCTTCTTGTACTATAAAATAGCACTTTTCCTAATTCAATACTAAATTTGTTTCTTTATATCTCTTAAACATATTTTCTAGATTATGCAAACAATCATCATATGATTCTCCAAAAACTGAAAATCATCCATGAATCCCTCAAGTGTTTACTCAACCGTATTTGAAAAAAAGTACCCAAGAAATATCCTATAAAAAATCCCAGAGCCTCCAGCAAAAGAAATGAGCACAAACCTTTAGAGGTGCTTCAATAGATTTGGGCAGATTTTGCTTTGTTCTCTTTAGTTTTGGCTTTTCTGGCATTACAGGAGGTGCTTCACATCCTGTAACAATACCTCCTCCAGCATTTGCAACAAAAAAAAGTTCCCAAGAAATATCCTATCAAAAATCCCAAAGCCTCCAGCAAAAGAAATGAGCACAAACCTTTGGAGGTGCTTCACATCACTTGTAACACCAGAAAAGCCAAAACTAAAGAGAACAAAGCAAAATTTGCCCAAATCTGTTGAAGTTGTTGAACTCGACCAATCAGTCCAAGCAAAGGAACAAAGAAAAAGACAAAAGTTGCTCAACCAGGTTCACAGAAAAGGAGCTTAAAGAGTGAAACTAAGAAGAAACGAACCTGCAGAACTAATGCTACAGCAATGACTTTAACAATAGGAGAGTCTCCCCTACCTATTCAAGTTTATTTTGTAATTTTTGAAAATTTTTCAATTACTCTATTATTTTGCATGAATATCTTTTATTTGTTTTTGTGTTGTGTGCATGTGAGGACACAACCCCTCTCAAGCTTAGAGGAGAGGTGGTATTTTGAAATATGTTTATGTTGAATGAATGTGTTTTGTTTTGCGAAATTTAATTTCAGTGGATGAATAAAGGTGATTGAATGTGATTTAGTTGTATTATATAGTTATTTTAGCTTTGTCATATAGTTATTTCTAATTACACATGTGAATGTTATGAATGTGAGTAAAATTTTTCAGTTTTATGAATGTTTGTTTGAATGTGCTTGATTGATTATGTAGCTCTATATATTAATTAATTATGTAGCTCTATCTATTTAGTAATTATTTCTTATTTAGGAAACCCAATGAGGATGATTTATATGATAAAATATAGGATGAGTTACCTTCAAGTAAAGACAGTTTGTGGATAAGGGTTAAAATTTTATCTTAACACTTAGATTTTGGCTAAGTTTTGTGAATATATTATAGCAACACCAAAAAGTTGTTGAGGAGTCAATGTGCAAATATACACAACAAGTAATATAATGATGATATTATAGGAATCACTACAACCAACTTAACAGTACAATTCTAGTAAACTAAAAAACGCAAAATAAATGATGAGATTAATGATCTAATGAAATCACACGTATACAATAAAGAGAATCTAACGTCAAACACAAAGATATACTCAATAGCAAAAGGGTAGTTGGGTTCTAAATTCACTTATAGGTTATTGACTATGTTCCAACTAAAGTATAGTTGCTACAACATCTACTACAGCACTAGACAAAATCTCTAATGCATCCTCAGCTGTCGCATTTTGGATATTTTATATGTATATGCAATTTAACAATGACTAGTTGTTAAACTAACATTAGACATAGTATTATACATTTTAAACTCTATTTGTCCTACAAGGTGAATCTCTATATCTAGTTCTTCACTAATTTTAGATTAAGCATGCTACTATTCAAATCAAGATTAACTCAACTTGGGAAACCCAATCTAAAACCATGTATTATTTTAATTTGTTCCATTAAGTCAGACATTTTTCAGGCTTCTTGTTAACTAGTATTCACTAAATGGGTAGTCAACCGAAATAGGAAATTACAATAACTAAAATTAAATCAAAATGACGCTGCAGGTTCTCAACAACATACATATGTAAGTTAAATAACCATTAAGCTTATTCAAGAATTAAGGTTTAGCTCATGATGCGCTTTGAAACAGTAACAACACAAGTGTTACCATTAAATGCATAATCAAAGAAAGGATAAAACAAGCAGATACAAGAAAAAGTTTAGATACAAAAGAACTCAAGTGTCACATTGCAATCTTCAGTTATCTCTACTTCTTCTCCACAAAAAATATGCCTCTATTACAACTTTGAAACCTCTTTTTCTATTCTATTTTCATGGGTCAGCGATGGGTCATGTATTTTCTTAAAATATGCTCTTTTTATATATTGGGATTAGGGCAACCAAAAGCACGAGGAGACTTATCTTTTCATGGCATTCTAGCACCACATTCCTTTTTGTGCTGCCTGCCACTATTTTGTCTGCACATGACAGTGGCAATACAATAGCTGCAGCAAACGTTGTTAGTTAGCACGTGAATAGCCTGGACAATTTTGACTATATTTGATCCTGAGTTGCTGCAGCAACTGCCACAGCATTTCCTTTAGTTCAAACTCTTTTTTTTTTTTCATATGCAATAAGTCTTTTGTCGTTTTCTATAGGCCTGTTGCTGCAACAATGCAGTCCTTCTTTTACAACATCCACAAACACGACATGAGCTTCTGAGTCACCTACAATAGTGCACTTAATCAAAGCACAAAATGGTTTAAAATATATCAAATTGTTATAACTAAATTTAAATGGATACTTATGAAAAATGTAACTGAAATTTGAGATAAAAATTCATCATTTTCTCTCTAAGTAATACTATTTTAAGCCTAGAAATGTTATGATAACTCTTATTTCATAAAGTTATCACACCCGCAAACTTAAACCATTACTTGTCCTCAAGTAATGACAACAACACAAACACTTCAATCACACAATCAAATACTAAACAACTTAGCTCTGCTATCCAGATTCCTCTGATTCATCAACCTTCGAATTTCCTTCTTGATAATCCAAAGTTACCATCAATAGTTCTAGTTCTAGACCTAGGTTTCATTCTATCCATTGTGTGTGTGTGTCACTTTGATCAAGTTTAAGAGTTGTTGCAGCATCACTCTAGCATCAGATACATCTCAAAGATAAAACAATAAAAACATTTTCATCATAAGAGGACAGAGGTCATAAAGAGCTGCAAACTGCGCTATAGCATTCATCATTTATTCATTCATTTTTTTAGCACAATTTGCAATAGCTTTGAAAATTTTCCTAATTTTCCCCAAACTCGAGCTATTCTTAACTTTAGATTCTTGAAAATTTTCTAAACTGCCCAACTTGGTTTTGCTACAACATATTTACAAAATTTAACCAAAATCTAATGTCCCCCAAACTTGAGCTATTCTTAACCTTAGATTCTTGAATTTTCTAAACTGCCCAACTTGGTTTTACTATAGCATATTCACAAAACTTAATCAAAATCTAAGTGTTAAGACATCATTTCAACTCTTATCCACAAACTGTCTTTGCTTGAAGGTAACTCATCCTATATTTCATCATCCAAATCATCCTTATTTGGTTTCCTAAATAAAAAATGATTACTAAATAGACAGAGCTACACAATCAATCAAACACATTCAAACAAACATTCATAAAACTGAAAAATTTTGCTCACATTCATCACAGTCACTTGTATAATTAGAAATAACTATATAACAAAGCTATAATAACTACATAATACAACTAAATTACATTCAATCACATTCATTCATCAACTGAAATTAAATTTTAAAAGACAAAACACATTCATTCAACATAAACATATTTCAAAATAACACCAATAACCTTACCCATTAAAGGATTATTTCCTTATTTTAAAACGTATTTAATAAAGTTAAGAGATTAGAAATTTACAAAACAATAAAAACATACTTAAATATCATTAGCCTAAAATATTATATTCTATAAAATAATAATAATAATAATAATAATAATAATAATAATAATAATAATAATAATAATAATAATAATAAACAAATTATGGCTATTACAGATTGGCCTAACTGTTTTTCAATACTTCACTTAATTTGTTATCCAACACAATTTTTTCTGTGGTTGATCCCATGCGTGAGAGTGTTAAGGATACAGTCTGGGGCACATGGCAAAGATAAGAAAGTGTAACTTGTTCCACCATTTTCCTCTGATTAAAAAGATTGACCTACAAGGGATGAGGCATCGCATTAAAATTCATTACAACAAGATGCTTGAGGTGTTTGATCGCTTGATTGATCAAAGATCGAGTCAAAGATAATAACATGGTTACAATACTAGTATTAAATCTAAAGATGTGTTGGATACTCTTCTCAATATTCGAGAAGACAAGAGTGTGGAGATTTGTGTTGGATACTCTTCTCAATATTAGCGAAGACAAGAGTGTGGAGATTGATAGAAGTGAAATAAACATTTGCTTTTGGTAATGTTTCTTTTGTTTTCTTTCTTGCACAAATTAAAAGTTAGTTAACAGAGTTTTATATAACAGGATTCGTTATAGCGAGGGCTAACATAACTTCGAGCACACTGGAGTGGCGATGGATAAATTCAGGATTTGTTTCTTTTGTTTCTTTTGTTTTCACCATTTTCGTATGCTGCAATAAAACTGTTTGTTGCATAATCACACTTTTTCTATTATACTCCGTCACTTTTTAGACCAAGTATCATTGTTGTCATTGAATTTTAGCTAGGATCCGATTTGAGCCAACAGAATAGTTCTCACTAAGTCTAGCCAAAACCAGATCAAACAAATAAATTTATATTTGAGGGGACCTTGTGCTATGTTTGGATTTTATGTGTTTTTCTAATGTTTGGGGCAGGTGCTTTAGTTGGACTATCTTGAGTGGTGAGCTAAAGTAATAAGGACTCACTGAAGCCCCATGGAAGTTAATTTAGGGAGTTGATATAGGCGACTAATATATGCTTAAGAGTAGCTCAAGCATACTCAGAGATAGCTCAGGTGATCTCACAGAATAGTTAATGTTACTGGGGTAGCCCATATGAGCTCATTCGTGAAATACAATCTCGAACTCAAATTAAAAATATAATAAAATAAACAAAAATAAAAATAACGCACATTGTTTACATGGTTCAGCCTTTTGCCTATGTTTACGGGAACAAATCATCATCATCATCAATCCACCATATAAATGAGGGGTTACATAAGATTTTACATTATACAAAATAAATAATATAAGCTAAATAGCTATATAGAGATATTTGGTGTTGATAAAAATAGAGATGGTAGATAAAGATATGGAGGGTGATAATATGGTAGAGAAGATAATGAAGGTGGAATATAGAAAGAGCCTCCTGAAGAAGTTAGTGATGATCTAAAAGATAGAGAGACAGTGTGTGGAGAAAAGAGAGTAAGAGAAAGAGGAGAGAAGAGGAGAGCCTCCCAAATATGGGTGGATAAGATATTTATATAGTGGAGGCTAGTAGTAAGGAGGGCGCATAAAAGTTAAGGTTAGATGTCATCTTTAGGTTAAAAGAATATAATATTTTTAGGACTATGCACCATATTTAGAAAAAAGAGACAAAAATACTCCTATTATACTAGGTTTATTCTTTCTCATAAATATTTTGATATGTCCAACCTTGACCCTTGATTTCCTAAGCCCATCCAACGTACTAAATTCTTTCAAATAGCGTCTTTATACTACTTCAAATATTTTATCCATTTTGCTCTTGTAATTGTCCACATGTCATTCATTTATTAATACAAAAATATCCCTCCAAATTTACTCCCAAACAATCATTATTCTTTCTTTGTTTAATGAGATCAGAAAACAAGGAAAATTCCAAAATCCGTCGTTATCACTTATCAGCCACAAATTCATTTTGTGGCTAAATGTGTAAGCTAGTTTGAAGCTTTTCAATTTTTTATTTTTGAATGATGCTTTTGACTTTCTTGCTAATGAAATCACGAGTTTGTAATGCTGGCATTGATTCCTTGACTATTTTGCGTGCATGAAAATGCTACACCATAGGTACAATAAAGTTGTGGACAATATTCATTGCAAGTTACCAAAGAGCTAATTTAGCGGCTGCAAGGTCCGACCTGATTTGGTCCTTTTTTTTCTTTCAACGGGTCAATAAAAAGGCACCAACATCTCTGAATTGATAGCAATGGAAGCAAACTCGGTAGAAGGGGGACGGAAATGTAATCGTCAAATTGTAGTTTATCAAAATGAAGCTATAAGAAGCTTTAGAATACATTAGAGATTTATCATTTTAACCATACAATAAATAAATAATGATATGACATGTATGTATTTAATTTTAAAAAGTACTGTACAAGTAGTGGTTATATTAAATTCAATTATATATGTCATATATATATATATTAATTGATTGTATTACTCTGATGCATTCTAGAATTTCTTACTCTGATACATTCTAGAATTGCTCTAAAAAATTCTATAATTCATCAGAAGTACCATGTCAGTCATACAATAAGCAAATAATACTATGTTTGTGTCTATTTGTTTTAAAAAACAATCATGTAAGTGATGATTATATTAAATTTAATTATACATATTATGCATGTATTAATTACTTATAATACATCAGAGCTATTTTAGAAGACATTCGGAAACTAGATGATGAAGAAATTAGTCACCCGCTCTTGAAAACACAAAGGGATAGATCATCAATCAATCAATCCAATGCCTCATTCTAATTTCCTATTCGCACGGTTAACGCACAAAAAAATAGGAAACAATCAGAGAAGTTTCACATGGAGTTGGGAAATTTTCATTCCACGGTTGAAAATTCGACTGCACAAATTCAATTATATATATCTTCCTCATTCCAAAAATAAAGAGAAAAACAAGGAAAATTAATTGGCAAAGTATAGAGCATGTATTGTGTGTTTCTTTAATTACCATTAATTACGTCCAAACCTAAAACTCATTAGACTATACATTTTGCTATCACTTGTCTGAATCTTGAATTGATTCTTGATTCACCAACTAGCTGACAAGATGAATATTTGCAAGAAGTAATTTAGGAAAGGATTTCACCATATCACTTTGAAGGGTTTGATATGGCCATGTCAAAGCACATTTGCCCTTGGGTCAAAATTCTTGCCAAAGGATTTGACTTCGGAAGATTCATTATCACTGTATAAAAATACATTTAGCTGTGGCTCAAAATTCTTGACGAACGATTTCACTTATGATGGTTTTTTGTCACCGTATAAAAATATATGTAGCCGTGGCCCAAAATTCTTGTCAAAGGATTTCACTTCTGATGGTTTATTATTACCATATTAAATTACGTTTGGCTTCGGTTCAAAATACGTGGCAAAGGTTTACTCCAGATGGTTCAACATTATCGGATAAAAGCAATGGATTAGGCTTTAAATCCAGCGGAACTAGGTCTTGGATTGATTTTTGGAGCAGGCTGTTCTTGCATGACAATTCTCCAATACTGCTTTAGGCGCTTATTCCATGCATCAGTAGTGCTTGCAAACTGAGATACAGAGTAAGCAAAGAAAACCAAAAAACAGCAATTTGACCAAGCAAATTAATAGTGCAAATGTTACGAATTTAATCTCAAGAATCAAGCTCAAATTCTACCCCAAGAACAAACTTGTATTTACAGAAACAACAAAACACAATCAAGATAAGCCAAGAATCAGAAGAGATCAAACACAAACGCACAAGCATTAAAGTGGTTCAGCATCAGTTGATGATGCCTACATCCACTGAACAAGGAGCACTGAAACTTGTATTATTGACTTCAAGACTTAATCTTATTCTCTCTTAGCTGCAAAAACCTCTCAAAATTCCCGACTGCAAAATGCCACCAGAGCCCCTGCATGTATGCTCTGTTTCTGGTTTCTGTTTTTCCCTAGCTGATTTTCCCGCCATACTTAACTGCCTCAACATGTGCCAATCACGTGAGCTTTTAGTTGCCTTGTATGACAGCCTTGATCATGTTGGTTTCCAATTAAGCTTGCCATATGACATATCACACTTACATTCAAACCAAATATGACATGTCAGTGATGGGGATTTAGTTCACATTCCAGCAGCAAAGATAACTCAAAAGATTAGAAACTGCAGAAGTTTAACCATGCAAATTAATAATCCAAATTAAAGAATATTATTGTACTCAGTTTGAAAAGATTACCGAAAAAAGTAAAGAGAGCGTGCAGAGAACAAAGAGTGGCTTCATGCTTCTCATCAATTAATAATCCTAGAGATCACTTCTATGATTTGTATATGAAAGCCATAGATCTCTTCTACTCAATAAAGATTTAGTGTGGGCTCACTCGTGTATTTAATTTTACTTGTGTATTGGTCCACAAAATTACTCAAGAGGTATTTAACCGTCCATTATGACACAATTATGGTCTTCAAGGGCTTGGAGAAACTGAAAAATCCCGTCATTTTAGTAAAGTCAATACATATCCAATAGATTTTTTTAGTTTCCAATTTTATATATGAATTAAGTTGCTCTGACAAAATTTAAGAAGATATAAAATTAGATAATTGGGGTCAACTGGGTGATCATTAATTGATCAATAATAATCCAAGCTTATTCATCATTAATTGTGACGCTTGTAATTAATATATATACAATAAGAATAGATAACCAATTTTCTGTATTTTACGAATTTTGTTCTTTTTCGTTACATTATCTACGCACAAAAATAAGATGATATTGATTGATAATAACAACGCAAGCTTATTTATCATCGCGATGCTTGCAATTATTACAACAAGAATAAACAACCAATTTTCTAATTATGTGACTGAAAAGGACTATTTACACTTCAATGTTATTATGAATTGGGTGTGGCAGCTGTCAATCTTGAGAATAACCCAAACAATTTAAAAAGAAATTAGACTTTTAATTATAGCTATCATCATACTTAATTAGGGACATCCCCATAAAATCCTCTTACCAATTTGTGAATTATAAAAATGTATTACTTCAATTTGATCATCACCTTTCATTTACTTTGGAAGTTCTATGTGATGTTGCAACAAGACAGACCCAAAGGAAAGTGAAGCAAACATTTAATTTCCCTTCGGATTTTGTTCTTAAAATCCTCCCATGAGGATATTATTACATGAATAAGCAATTCAGAAATTAATTAGATGAAATCGTGTATCTGGTATGGGATCGAATTTAAATCAATCGATTAATTTGATAGCAAGAGACTGTGAGAATTCATGCAGAAGTTATAGGTCCTATTTGGCATCGAGATGTTATAATTTTTAAGCTGTAGTTGCTATGGAACATAATTTTGTGTACAGTAAATATAATTTTTAAATAATAATTTTGAAAAAATAGTAAAAATAGTATAAAGTTTTTAATCATAAAAGTGATTGATCAAATCAACTTAACTTTCTAGTTATAACAGATAATATTTACTAAATACTTTAATATTGTAATTACAGCTATCCAATTTCAATATCAAATAGTCCTGTAGTAAAACGAACCACACCTGGAGTTTGGTCAAGTTTTATTTGTGCTGGTTGAGGGAGTGATATAATTGGTCATGAGTTAATTATGGAACCGGCTGATCAAGGTTGCACGTGATTATTCAAAATAAAATCATAAAGCATGCTCACAGAGGCTTTGAATTTATAGAGATCTGTCTGCTCTTCCTTCAAACTATATCCACCAGTTGCCGGTTTAGCTGCAATAGAGGTGTAGGCTGGCTTTCTTCAGTTAGGCAAATTATTCCTGCCATGTCATGTAGTTCATGCAAACTAAAATGATCCGCCCCAAATTCTTGGACGAGTCTATCTAGACTCATCAAAACTAAATTAATAATAATCTAATTAATAAGGATTTTATCAAAAATTTGACATAATCTCCCCTATAAGAATAATAATTCCGACTTGTAAATGTGTAAAATAAGCACTTCTAAGTAATCCAATAGACAAGCAGCTCCAATGCTCAATATTCTCAACTATAGTATTGAATTTTATCCAAGATATCTCCAAAGTACCAAAGGTTTATATTATAGCTGATATTAACATACATGGGTTTATTCTTAGTCTCAAAATTATAATCCAACAAAATTATACAACCTCAAAAAAATGAGATGATCAAAATCCCCTAACAAAAATCATCTATATCTTCTATTATAACGTGGCCAAGACTATAAAATATCTACAGTCACTGGGTTAATTTAGTGTACCTGTAATCTCCTGTAAAAGGGTGAAATATAATAAAACATAATGAGTATAAAACTCCGTAAGCTCAGTGAGTGTATAATAGTTTTCTTCTGAAAATAAACTTACTATAAAAATAATTTAAATTTCTCCAAATAATTTCATCAAATTATCGTAAGAACTTAAGTAAACTTATTTAATTTAAATCATGCACTGATATAACAATAGTAAATAATACTGCATAAAATCAGGGAAATCATAACACTTATAATAGGAAATACTAAATATCGAAACTATCACTAAACAAGTACTCAGGAGAATAATCTCGTCATACCCGGGCCTCAACAGACAGGCAATGACGTACTATTTAGGTACCGTCATGGCTCGGAGCTACATGGATAGACAGGGAAGTGTCATCTCATATCTCATCATGTATGAGCATGGATATATAGTCCCCGAAGGATAAAGGCAATCACATTTTACCCGAAGCCTCTGTGTGTACTCAGACGGGCGCTAAAGGCTTGTATCTCTATAATCATCATACTGCGTACATATGCCCCCAAAGGCAAAAGACACCAAAGACATGGCTCAAAGCGCCCAAACACATAGCTCAAAGCCTCTATGTGTATTCAGACCCCAAAGGCCTCTCATCTCATCCGTATCACTGTAACTAGGGAGAGGGAATAGTATTATCCAATGATTTTAAGCATAATATTTAAATCATACTTTTCTTTCCATTAACACATTTAAATCAACTTTTCTCATCTTAAAAATGCTATCATATTTTATTCAAAGTCAATACGGAAAACCATTAACCATATACCTTTTAATAATATATCAATATGTGAATAAAATCACTTTCGAGAAAATTATTTAATCTGATCATTTAAAAATACTTATTTCACAAACATGCATTATTATCATAATAAACTATGAAAATAGGTTTTATATATTCCATTCACAGTGATGATGTTCAGGCCTGGTTATCATCCACACCCGCAGACTAGCTCTCGCTCGTGGTTCCTCATAAATCAAGGAGACGATATAATTATTTTTCGTAAATCTGAAATAGGACTAAATTTACTCAATAAAGCTCGAAACGAATATCTATCTATAATATACAACTTCCATGTCAATGAAATTACTAAAACACCCTCGTTTGTAAACTCTAAAATTGTGAGTTACCGAATTACCCTCGGAATCATAATTACCAATCTATCCTCAATTTCATGAATTACGAAATATCCACGAGATCCGAAATTACAAAATTGCCCCCAAAATATGAAATTATTGAAATGCCCTTATCGGTCAATGGTGACCAAAATTCAAGCGATGGTGACCAGGAAGCTCGGGTCAGATACTTCAAACCGAGCTGAGCCTAACGATACCGATGGTGAGCTCTCAGGTAGGGTGACGGTGCTAGAATCTAGCTCCACAGTTGTGAATCTCCAAATGGCCGGTCGACGGAAAATCGATTCTCTCAATGGTTGTGGATGGTCGGAAATTGAAGATGGTAGTGTGGGGAGCAAAACTTCGGTGGTGACGCAGCCAGAGATCTGCGGTTCATCACGGCTTCAATCAGCGACCTTTCGACTGTTTTCTGATGGTAACGATGACTGAGAAATGACCAACGGCTCAAGGGCTTTCGATCGGTACCTTCCTTGGTCGGTGGAGTAGTCGAAAATCAGAGATATGGCCGGGTTAGGTACACGAGTTCGGGTCGAGTTCGTGGGTCGGTTGCAAAAGTCTTTCTCTCTCTCAACCTCTCTAAAGTGTGCACATGCTTCCGTTTTCAAGTTAGCTTCTTCTATTTATTTTTTAACCGCCTCTTTTATTTTTTTTTTTCACTCTATTGAAACAGAAACAAAAATGCATATGTTACACAAACACTCTTTGGAGAATTGGTTTGTTTATACTTGATTGAATCCCTCATCATGCTATTGCATCGAAAGAACTAGTGTCAGGGTGTAATACTTCAAGTTTGACTAGCTTACCCTAACAATTTAGTGACAAAATAAATGTTTAACATTCTTTTAGAAAAGACTGAATGAGTTCGTAATAAAAGCAAACTTTTGATGAGATGACGACTACTTATGTTCATATGTAGTACTGCTTTTCTCCCGTTCTTTCTACTTTCATTTCACACCATATTTGATAGCTGTATAAGTCAAGTATGTAATTAACCTTGTATGATTCATACTATAGAGAATGATTTGGTGTATAAATACCAAACCAATTGCTCTAAGACCTAATCTTAGTCAAAGACTGATTAATAAACTTAGGAATGAAAGTTTTATCTCGATTAAATACCAAGAAAATAGAAAAGAAAGAAAGCATCAAAGATCAGACATTATAATGGTTTAACCGTTCAACTAGCCAACATCGACTTGAAGACCAGGGCAGAGCTTTTATCAATTAGTGGTGAACAAGTTACTAAGAGAGATTGCTTTTAAAAGCTTTCTTGTTGTATAAAACAACCATAACCCTAGTGGCTTTATACAGAGACTTTGATGTAGGACGTTATCTTAGGTTATTTTAAGATTTTGGAACTTTTATTATTTTAGAATTTTCTCTTTTACTCCTAGAACTTTTGTTATTGTAGGATTTTCTCTTTTAATTGGAGTGTGTTATGGCAAGTGATTTAGTATCTTATTTTCATTACAATTGTCGTTTAGTTTTCCTTTTTATATTAAATTAGGAAAGTAGGTTTACATTAGGAAAACATGTTTACTCTATTAAAAATAAAGAGGTCTTGTTATTGTTTTTATAACTCATATTCACTTATTTAATCAAACCACTGTTTTATAATTTCCTCTGAGATTATCCATAAAAAATTTATCTTGTAGAATTGTTTAGATTAGAGCGTCATTTAATCTCGCTTAACGCATTTTTAAAATCTCATTGAGTCATTTGGATTAAACAATATTTAATATTACTTCATTTACAGTGTAATATAATCACATTGACTTAGTCTGGCATTAAAATATTATCTAATTTTCCTACCCAATTAATTTGGTTTCTGCTATGACCGCTCCATCAGACTTATAGCTATGTGAAGTTCGTAATCCCACTAGTATACGGTTACTTGGCTTAAATAAGAAATACTTCTTTTAATGATTTTAACCACCTCCCGCACAAGTGACATGTGTCCTAATTAATCCTTTTCTAGTACGGTATACATCCTTTTTGTTTGAGTTTTGAAGTTTAAGTGAGATCACGTGCAAAAACCTGTGATTTCACTTAATCGGATGGATGACATCTGCTGATTGTCATATGTTCCAGATTCTGCCTCAATTGGCATGTCATATATCTGAACTAACTTGTTAGTACTTCTCCAAAATGACATGTCGTATGCATCTTGATTTCCAGATTTGAGCTTCATTTTACAACACATATAATCATTCGTATTTTTTTATTTTTGGAATCCAATGTTGTACATGAATGTACTACGTGGCTATGCAGTATTGCGCTCTAAGAAATATTGTGTATTTTGTCCTGATTTTGACAATATTGTTCTCTACATTGTCTTTCATTTTTTTTCATTGGCTACGTTAAGCACATTGGTTCTTCTGAGGATTTCATGCAGTGCTTTTGCCTGGTAGTTCAGATTCAGTTGTCGTTTAGAATTTCTAGTCCATAGCGTTTAATTGTTGGGGGGTAAATTTGTTTGTTCTTTACCTGACAGGAATATATATGAGATGAAGAACAGTCTTTTGGGTTCTGCAAACAAGGATATGGAGTATTTAATTAGCTGTCCATCTTGAAAGATTCCAATGTATGTATGTAAATAAGTCCATTGTTCTTCAAACAACGTACCTTATAAAATCTTCAAGATAAATTAAATGCTACAGAAACTTATCAGAGAGTGGCCTGGAAATTCATATGACTTATTGGCCAGAAACTAAAATCGATTAGTGATGGTCCTGATGGATTTTGTTAAAGACTTGGCGTCCTGCAGCTTCTAAGTAATTATTACGTGAGATTCTGTAACACAACCACTACCAAATTATCAAATTCTTATTTAGTGGTACATAAGAATGAACTGACTTGATATATAGGTGCTTCATTAACTATACGGAGCATTATGAAATGATAGTATAAATTCAAGATAGAAGATGTTAAAGTTAATTTATTTCTATAACATTTTGTGACTACCAGGGGCGGAGCTTGGAGTAAATCTCTGAGGGAGGGGGTCAAGTTCAAACTTTAAGTATTAATAAAGGATTAATTTTAAATGGTTTTTTCATCTATAGCTGCAGTGTAGTCGCCGGAAATTTGGGAATTTTGCCTCTTACTGCAGCAATTGGGGATTTTGATTAATAATTAAGGCCAATGGCAGTGACACATTGGAGCTAGCAGGGGCTTTGTCCCATTTTTAATTTAATTTATCATGGCAGCTCCTTTGAAAATATAAAAATAACTAAAATATTAGATATTTGTTTTTACATCTGTAACCCGCAAAGAGATTTGTTATTTTAAATCCCTAGGGCCCTAACCCTCTTCACACAAAAGAACAAAAACTCCTCATTTTATTGAGTTTTATTTAATTGATTTTTCTTCCATGGATCTTATGACACTTAAAATTCAACTTGATGTTCACATAATGGATGTGGATTTTGATAATAAATTTTCAGGACTAAAAGGGAATTTGTGAGCTAATAAGAAAAATTGTTAATATTAAGAAGGACAAATTGTATTTATTAATTTATCTATTGGTGACATTCGAATTGATTTTTCCAGTTGCCATAATTGGAGTAGAAATGGGTTTTAAGTTATGAATTTTGTGAATCATAGTGAAATCGGATGGGGGAAACTAATTGTATTTATAGAATAAGATATATTTTGTATTCTTGATGATGAGGTTATTATTTAATATTTTCAATATATGAAAACATGTCGAAGACAATTATAAATGTATTGAAATGAATATATTAATGATTTTTTTATTTTATTGTTGATCATTTTTAAATTATATTATTGATTGAACTTAGCCCCTACTAGATGGAATTCCTGACACTGCCACGGATTGAGGCTACTGTTATAAATAAAAAATAAAATGAAAAAGTAATTAACAAAATAAAAATCAAAGAACTGGGTCTAAATTTTATCAAACTTTTAGATGACTATTTACCATTTTGTCATAATGAAAAAATAATTTACAAAATAAAAATCAGACAATTAGGCCCACCTTATTTTACAAAATATAAAATTACATTTTCAGCTTATACATAAAGTTTAAAAATTAATTATGCAGGATTCAAATCAGTATCTTTATACTTAATTTTTAATATTTCCTTTAAAAACTTCAAAATTTTTTTGAAAATCTGCGGCACCATGGCCACCTATAGTCATAAAGGAGAAGGCCTGGTGATTACCAATTTGAAAAAATGCGCTTATGATATATATATATATATATACACACACACACAGAGTTAAGGACAGTCTGACTTGTGTTATACATAATATTTTAGAAAATAAAAAAAGGGCTAACCCATAATCTAAAATTATATTCGAGAGAACATATATTTCGCTGGATTTGCGTTACAGCTAGGCCACAAATGGTGCTCAACTTGCAGTGTTTGGTTCATGTTATATTATCAACTTGCTGCAATGCTGTAGACTTGTAGTTACACTTCAAAATCTTAATTAATTATTAATCTCAATATTCATCGGGACTTGCAGGAAGATTTTGAGATCCCGTTTGTGTTTTCGACAGCATGTGTACTAATTTCATTATAATCTAGTTTCAAACCGCGTGATGTGAAAAATATGAATAATTAATCTTCAAGTCTACGGTTGGAGAAACACTTATATTTTTCGCCCTGCAAATCACAACACGTCATTTGGGCAAGTCTAGTAGGTCTCATTGCGCGGGACCTAATAATTTTTCTTCTTTCAATCTTAAAGTTGGTGGGTCTTATTGGAGGATTCACCTGACCTACCCGAATGGTTAAGTTTCTATACTGCAATTGGTGATGTGGTTGGCACTTGCCAAAAATACTTCAGCGCTCAAGTTTTGAAGTAGTTGGTTCATAAGAAAATCTAGAGAAGTAGAATAAAAGAGATATTTGCGCTATTTTCGAAAAGACTTATACGTCCTTTCGAAAAGTTGTAAGTATTTCGGAGTTCTTAGAATGCTCCTAGTGCTCTCTTTTTTAGGAAAAGAATCTTTAAGAGAGAAAAATCTGCAAGGTATAAAGTTAGGAATTTTGAATCCTCTCCTAAGAGTTTTTAAAAGAATATACCAAACAAGCATGTAAATAAATAAAATAAAGCTGTAGAATACTACTAGTCACACATTTCAAATTTTATGTGATAACTTCTCCATTAGGAAAACAAAACCATAAAAAATAACCACATAAAATTTATTATATGAAAAATTGTTACTAGCCCTGTATTTTACGTATGCTCTAAATATTTCTGACATAAAATAATATTATAAGATCTCACGGATAATTTCGTCAAGTATTTAATTAGATTGAACGACTTCATGCTGCGTGCACAACTTCATTTGCCAATTTCATATAACAAAGCTGACATTTTGACAGTTACATTTCCATGTCTCCTCCGCCAAGTTTGCTTACATGGCTAAGCAATTTAAAGACACTGGTGCCCGCCAAGTCTATGTATGATCAAAATCATGCGACCAGCAAGCTTGAAGACTTGAAAATACATCCAAGCAAAGGAGTCCGCAAATTTGTGGTGCCTCTTCATATGTAGCATTCATGGGCTGCAAATAAGTCAAGAAGTCCTTTATTGCGGTTACAAACTTACGCAAAACATTTAATGCGAAGGAAACTTGAATTATTCACAAAATAATTTTGTGGCTAGAATCAACACAGTTGGCCATGTTTTTGTGGATAAGAATCTGCTAAAAATAAAATTAAGCTTTGGCCGGAAAAACAAAAAAAAAATCATTATTCAAGAATTTTTCTGGTTGCCTATCACCTTTTTATGTCAAACTTTGTGTACGCAAACAACGTTTTTCACAACAACGTTTCTTGGGTTTTATAGAAGCCAATTCAAGTTTTTCTATTGATCCAAAGTTTGTTGGGAAAGAAACTCACAGATAGCTGTAAATTAAGTAAAAATAAAATTTTTTTTTATATAATAAAAATAGGATGTGTATAATAAATAAATAGGTAAAAAAATAAATTAACACAATCTAAAACAATAAATCAACTACAAGAGACACATATTTTTACATGAAAAATCTAAAGCGAAAAAAACTATGGGATTATAGTTCAATATAATCTTCTACTATATTAATGGAATTACAACACAAATTTTTCTCTAGATAATTCTAAAAGTGAATAACATCAAGAATCTCAATATTATTGGCTTACAATAACAGTCTAATATCTGTCTCTCTAAAAAATGAAAATCTCAAATAATAGTTAAAGAGAAGATAAAATAAAAATTAAGACCAATAGAATTATAGAGAGCGGTGTGTCAAGAACTTACCCTCAAAATTTATGAGAAAATAAAATTAATTTCATCTTCCAATAGTCTGATCAAAGAATAAAATCACTATTCCCAAATTAAAAACCTCCACTGTCTTTTCTCTCTCTCTCTCCGACTTCTTCGCAGCGTCTTTCACTTGTTTTTATAAGTAAATTTTATCCAAATCCAAAACTTAATATTAATTACATATCAAGCAAATATTTTTAAACTTTAAACTTTTCGACCCCAAATGATATGGACCCAACAAAGTTTTGCCTTCAAAAATTGAATTATGGCTTAAAAAATTTTGAAAAAAAAAAAAAAGACATTTCCCTTGTTATTCAAAGTTCTACATATTACTTACAATATTCATTCACTCAAAAAAGTGAATTATGGTGATCAATTACACAGTTGATAATAAATAATAAGAAAACGAGATGAACAATAATGATGAATACATACCAATGCTTTATTGGCTACAATTAAATGTACTCCACCGGAACAAAAATCTATGGTATGGGACTAAATGGCAACAGGGACAGCACGAAGCGATTGAGCCTTCATTATGGTGATGCCAAATTTCTCTTCCATATTCATATTCTCATCTTCAAGCTTCCAATCAAAAGAATTAATAAGTGAGCCCAACATTAGATATAACATTCGGATTGCTAACGGTAAACCAGGACAAATTCGTCGCCCAGAAACCTTTCGGGAATAAAAGAGTGAGGGTTATCCCATGTGCTTTCATCTCTGCCAATAGCCCATAAATTAACAAAAACTTGTGCACCTTTCGGCACTGTGAATCCTACAATTTCAACATCTTCTGTGGCTTTGCGGGGGATTAACAATGGAGCTGCAGGGTGCAATCTGAAAGTTTCTTTAACAACTGCTTGTAGATAAGGTAGCCGATTGATGTCAGATTCCTCAATTGGGTACCTTTGCCAGCGGCTTGTTCCAGCTCCAATTTTGCTTTCGATAAAGCCTTAGGGTTGTGAAGTAGTTCTGCCATTGCCCATTCCATTGTAATTGAAGTTGTGTCATTACCAGCAATAAACAAATCCTGTTATATGAACTCTGTTAATTAACCTGTAATTTGCACGAGAAATTAAGAAAAATAAAAAAGAAATATTGCCGCAAACAAGTGCTTAATATGTTTTGTGTCAATCTCCATGCTCTTGTCTTGGATAATATTGAGAAGAGTATCTAACATATCTTTAGATTCGGTGCTATACTGCAGCCAGGTTCTTGTCTTTGCTTCAATCGTTGATCAATCAAGCGATCCAACACCCCGAACATCTTGCTAGCATAAAGTGTGTTGCGGCGCCTTATCCCTTGCAGATCGAGCATTTTCAGTAAAGGAAAATGGTCGGACAAGTTAGGCTTTCCTGCTTCTTCCACGATACCCCAAACTGTATCCTTAAACTCTCGCTCATTGGGATCAACCGAGTCAATAGAAAAATTTGTGTTGGACAACAAATTAAGTGAAGTATTGAAAGCAGCTTGACCAAAATCGATAGCTTTACCCGCACGGCAATTTTCTTCAACATAAGCAAGAAGGTCTTTGATTTTCTTGCGTCGGAGGTCTTGATTGCCATCGAGTTTCTGATTAGTGAAAACATGCATGTTTCATATTTTTCGAAGTCTTGTCCACAGTGGTGAGACTGGCAGCCAGACCAAACTGAATTCATGGTGCTGGTATGGCTCGGACAAGATTGATTCAGGGACCTTGCGATCACAGAATAAGGAATCATGTTCTTTAAGGATAGTTTTCGCTATGCTTGGAGAAGAAACCACTACTGTTGTCACCTGGCCAAGTCTTAGACTCATTATGGGGCCATGAATCTTGGCAAGCTTGGCCAGTGACTTGTGAGGTTTACCACCCAGTTCCAGGAGGTTTCCGATCACCGGATAAGGCCTCGGTCCCGGTGGAAGCCGTTTGCGTCGTCCACTGGAAATGAAACTTAAAGCCATCACCCAAACCAATACAAGCCATGTTATGCAACTAATTAACAAATCCATCTTTGAATTAAAGTTAGTATTTTGATTTCTCTTTATTTGAAGCTCTCATTAAAACCGTCCTCTTCACTTTCTTTTATCGTAGCTGGATTCTGCGAGTTGCCATTTCAAGGTCCAATGAGGCATGAGATTTGAACTGGAGTTGTTCCCAGTTCCCACCCAATTGATTACCGACAAATAATTACACGACGTACGAGACTAGCGATGGATGCAGAAAAGTCAAATAAGGGCAATATTGAAATTTTACGAGTTAATTAACAGAAATGTAGTGAAATATTACTTTTTCCAATAAAAAGATAATAACCATTAATTTTATATAAGCATAGATTTAAATTTTAGGGAAGGGCTTGTTTTTATTATCTCAAATTTTAAATAAATTAAACGATTTTGACATTTCAATCTTCATAATTTCATTGGTGCAGAGGAGGTAACATAGTTTTATCCCATAATAAGGTTAAAAATTTTATTTTATGGAAATAAATTCTACACGGATTGAAATGGCTGTAAATTTGCTTTTTGGCTTACATAATACTTTAAACTTAGGTTATTCTACAATGCCATAATTAAAATCGTGGCATCAATGTCATAATAGACGTAGACTATTAGATTTGAATGAAAAATTTTCACCATTAATTCTAAATAAATAGGTAACCCATTACTTAAGTAATAAATAATTATCTTTTTTTGTTCAAGTTGCAAGTTACATTTACTAGTCTTTATGTGTGATTTACAAAATTAATGTGTTATTTGACATTTAATGTTGATTTACAAGTTTTACGCAACATATACTAGTTTATATTTTGTTTACAATTCTAAAGACCAATTTACAAGTCCAACATTAGTTTACTCATTTTTCCTTCAATTTACTAGTGCTATGCGTGGTTTAAAAATTTCTTTTGTTTTATTTCACACTTAATATCATTTTATAAGTTTTATGTTATTTTTCTAATTTTTTGTTCTAATCTACCACTCCAATATTAATTTCCTCATTTTTCCTTCAATTTACTAATCCTATGTGTGGTTTATAAATTTTTTGTTTCATTTCACATTTAATGTCAATTTACAAGTTTTATATCAATTTTTCTAAATTTTTTTGTTTACAATTTCTTATTCTAATTTATAGCTTCAACATTAATTTACCCATTTTTTCTTCAATTTAGTAGTGCTATACGTGCTTTATAAATTTTTTTATTTTATTTCACACTTAGTGTCAAATTATAAGTTTTATGTCATTTTTCTAAGTTTTTGTTTTATTTAAAATTTCTTATTTCAATTTACAACTCTAACATTAATTTACCTCTTTTTTCTTTAATTTACTAGTTCCATGTATGAATTAGAAATTTTTCATTTCTTTTCACACTTAATATTAATTTACAAGTTTTATTTTTTTTTTAAGTTTTTGTTTTGTTTGCAATTTCTTGTTCCAATTTACAATTTCAACATTAATTTACCTCTTTTTCTATCAATTAGCTAGTCATATGTGTGCTTTACAAATTTTTTGTTTCGTTTTACACTTAATGTCAATTAATAAGTTTTGTGTCATTTTTCTAAGTTTTAGGTCATTTTTTGTATAAAGTAAGTTTATCATCACTCATCAAACAATGTTAGATGAAACAATAAATGAAATATACAAAGATATCATTAAATCCAAAAGAATCCAATATGTAAAAAAATGTCCTATCATTTGATATAAAAATATAAAAATATTATTTTCGAAATCCATGGTGATATAACCATAATCAGTTTTGTACAAACTAGTGTAAACAAACTAATATGGTATAAAGACATTAGCGGAAAAGTGATGACCATTATTTTTGTCAATTATGTGAGACCAAATAGTTTTATACAATTAATCTTCTCATGCGATATCAGTTTGTATGTATTTTTTTTACAAGGTGACTATGGCTCTGTATATATTTTGGGTGTATATATATAAAAAATAAAATCATAAATCTATCAATTTTATTTTTGAATTAATTCAAAAAAATAGAGTTATAACAATTATGACATCATCAAGAACAAAAAGTTTAAAATTAAAAATTCACTAAAACAACGTTATCTTTTTTTTAATAATATTCATTTTTTTCCTTTTTTTTAAACTAAAAGGCCGTAAAAAAAAGCATGCTCTCAAGTCTTAACGTCACCTTAGAAGAAAAGAAAAAGAAAATCAAAAACAAAAAACACTCTCTATATTCTTCGTTCCCAAATCTTAATTTCTCTCTCAATTCTCTAAAATGCAAAGCCAAGATCTCCAAATCCAAACTTGAATCCACTAGCACATGGGCCATACAACTATCGATCGCAATCCAAATCATTGCTTAGATTATTGGGAATATGGAGATGGCATCCAGATCGTTGTTCAGCTTCAAGAGATTCAAATTTTGTGAAAGAAGTCAAGAAGAAATTTTAGGCCATTCAACATGCCTATTCTGCTATTAACCTTACTAAATTACAAAATTTTTAATTCTTATTTATTTATTTATTTATTATGCATGTAATTTGTAGTATACAAAAAGAAATAAATTCGTATTCTTTTTTATAATTATTGGATTCATGAGATGTTATTTTCCTTCGTCTCTCTATAAGTTTTCTCTTATGCCAACAAGAGATTCTTGTATGATGTAGAAGTCTATGATAGTGATAATGACTACAATAATATAAGCTCCAATTTTTTTGTGTGTGTACACGTACATACATATACATATACATATACATATACATATATATTGTTTCCATTTCATCTTTAACTTTTTAATGTGCGTTTGTTGCTTTGAAGATATAGCAAAATTAACTCCCGCAAAAAAAGGGGGGAGGTGGGGTGAGGATTTGATTATATGAGGCTGTTTAATTTTGAATATTTGCAACTGCGTGCAGGGAATGGGAGATTTCTTGAATGAAATGGCTGTGATGATGAGCCAAACACAAACTAATATAAGCCTTCTTCAATGCATATTCATGTTTTCGACAGAATAATTTGAGAATTGTCTCTGGAAATTCCTAGGTATTATTTAGCTTTTTCCGAGTTTTAGTTATGGCTTTTACTTTTGTTGGTTGGAAAAAGAATCATGGTATTTTGATTTCTCCTAATCAGATTGCAGATGGCTCACTTAGTCACAAGGGCAATATATTTTAATTCTTTTTTCTTTTTTTGTTAATCTTAGCGCACAAGCCTTTGCGTTTACGGCTTTATGGTGTGACATTATCCTCTTTGTACATGTTCATTCTCTGAAAAGTAGTGATTCATGGCGCCCAGTTTGGGTCTTGTTCAATGGCCAATTACATGTAAGTTCTATGTGGGGCCGCAAAAAGCTGTTCTTGAAGAAATTGAATAACTGAATTATTCAAACCTGGCTTAAGTTTCCATCAATGTTATTGCTTGGTATTTATATTTATGTGCTTGGATTGTAAATTGACAGGAAAATGGTGAGGGGACCTTCGAGGAATTGCAGAATTTGTTTGAATAGATGTTTCAGGGAGACATCAATGCTTTCGGGTCTAAACTTATTTTGATTAGTTCATCTTGACTTTTTTTTTTTTTTATTAACCACCCAAGGGTGGTGGGGTTAGGCGGGACCCCCTTACCTGTAGATTATTAAAATAAAATGAAAAATACATATGAAGGGGGACATAAACCAAAACCTCCAAGCAGAAGAAAAACAAAGAACAAATGGAAATGGAAACCAATTACAGTATAACGGAAATATAAATGCGAAATCATCAATGCGAACGCCCAGAGCGTCGCTTGCGGTGCTTACGATCTTTCCTAGAACGGGAGGAGTGCGAGCCAGCAACGCTGAAGTCACGATGATGCCTCTCGATACCCTCAGGCTCAGAAGCAAAGTACTCATCAGCTACAGGATTGTCCGCGGAGCTAAACTCCTCGTCTGATTGAGATGGGAGGTTTGGAGGAGGAGAGTGAATACCCATAGCCGGGGAGCGAATAACAACGGTAGGCGGACCTCCCGAAGAAGGCCGAATCGGCTCACCCACAGAAGCACTTATCCCTGGAGCAACAGTCGCAACGGGAGCCACAAAGGCCGAAAGCTGACCCTGAGTCACAGGAGGCTGGTGATCAGAAGCAGGTGCTGTAACTCGTAATGGGCCCTGATCATGGGTATGGGCCTCACCATCAGGCTGCTTGGGCTTGCGAAGCCCGAGATTAACAATGTAGCAGGAATCCGCAGAGTGACCAAGATGCCTACACGAGGAACAATAAGCTGGGACCCGCTCAAAGATAACGTCCTGCCAAAATCCAGAATCCCCCTCTCTAATCCATATACGAGGCAACAGCGGCTTTGAAACATCATACTCCACCAAGACTCGAGCTACCGATGGCCGATTAACCGAGGCCGTGGCGTGATCAACCCGTAATGGGGTGCCAATTGCAGAAGCAATAGAAAACAAAGCAGATTTACAACGGATAAAATGAACAGGCAAGTACGGAAGGGATACCCATATCGGAACAATAGGGGACTCCTCCGAACAGCGGAAATCAGTGCTCCACTTAAAGATGCGCATGCCTCGACCATTAACATACCAAGTCTGACGCACCCAAACACGCGAATAATTTTCTTCCAAAGAGAGTTTGATCAGCACATGCCGATTGTCAAGCAAGGAGACTTGACAACTTCATTTCAAACCCAGGGTTACAAAAAATCTCCGAATAATGTCCATAGAAGGCCGGCCAAAAGAGAACTTACCGACGAGAGCTAATGTAAATGGTTTAGCCATGGCTTGTATTTCCCCTGCTGTAAAATGGATGGCGGGCTCACCACGATATAGGGAAGTCGGCTTAACCGGTACTGTGGGTTTTGTAGAACCCGTAACTGCATCAAGGAATGACTTATGAGGCCTAGGGGGCGGTTGGGTTAAGGATGGATACTGGGTTCAAAACAGAGGCAAATGATGGCTTAGAATGGGGAGGTTGGTTACGGGTTGCATGGTTGATAGGGGCTGGACGGTGAGGGGCACTAACTGTACCAACCTAAGGAGTAGGTAATGTAGGGCATTGTGGGTCATGAGATAAGTTTGGAGGAGAGGGAACTGGCAAGGGAGCATGGGGCTCTGAGGTGGGGAGTTGAGAGGGATTATCGGGCTCAAGGCTCGGCCTAGGTAGGTTTTGTGGGTTGTGAGGGCTTTGTGTGGGAGCTGGCACGGACCGTGGAGAGGGTTGTTGCATAGCCGAAGCACCATTGGTGGGATGCGGAGAAGCACACTTCTGAGGACGAGCTAAATTAGTCTGTGTGGGCGGGTTTGTGGGCTGAGTTTGGTGTGTGGTGGCTTGTTGTGAGCAGTGAGGGGAAGAGGGACCTTGTGGCTCATCCGAGGCTGCATGGACCCGTGGTAAGGGAGCCAATGGTAGCTTGGGGACGTCTGCAACGTGGCTGGCCTAGTTGGAATTGGTGGGTTGCATGATACCACACGTGGCAGCCAATAACGCATGAGTTGCATGCAGGTTGCTAGGGTTTTGGGTGATTTCAGCTTGGCCAAACAAGTGCTGTTGTGGTGGCCGGGAGGGCTGAGCTTCGGCGGGGGGAGGCAGAGGTTGATGGACCGAGGAGTGTGGGCCATCACCAGCAGCTGGACGTGCGGCGGCGGTGATCGAGAGGTGGTGGCCATCGTTACGAGATCTAGGGCTTGTTGCTTCAACCCCTGGCTGTTCGTATCGGTCAGGCTGGCCGGTGTCAAAGTGGGGCAAGGGCGGCCGAGAGGGATGGTCTGGCATGGCGCTGCTAGCCGCGACGGCGGTTAGAGGCACCGGAGACCCAATTCGTTTGGAGGGGACCCGTGTACGTGAGGATCGTCTTGGTGCACGGGTGGGCTAGTAGAGGGGTTGCTCAGGCTGGGGGAGGTGGCCGGCAGTGGGGGAGTGCGCCGGTGGTGGCTGGGGACCACCACCTGCGGGCGGGGAAGCCATTCCGGCGGCAACAGTGAAGGCAAGGTTCTGGGTGCTTCTATTTTTCGTTGTTCGCTGGGCAGGTTTCGAAACTCCAATTCGCAACGTCAACTATGCATTCATTGTGGCGCTTGTTGTGATTCTTGATGAGATTAATCACGCCCGCTCCAGTTCCAGTGGTGCTGTTGGCGGCGGCGCTGATGTTGGAGCCGATTTTGGTGCTATGTTTTCGAGCTGGGTTCTAGTTAGTGATAGTGAGAAACTTAGACCCAATGTGGCTACTTGACAGTACCAAAGTTTCAGTTCATCTGGACTTAGATTTGAACTAACGAGTTCTAGATCAGATGTGTCATTGTATCATCTAGTCAATTGGGATTAATTTTTTAAACCAAATTATAATCTATTGTTATAATATAGGAATATCTAGTTCAGAACATTACTACCTGTGACAGTCTTTACTGGCTTGTAACTGGTTAAATATAATTAAATTAAATCTTTTTACTATATTATAATTATTATTGACCATTGATCTAATCTAACGGTACACAGTAACTACTGTAAAATCACGGCATCATAGAATTTTCTTTAATTTTAATTCCAGTAATTTGTTTGTTTTATTTGATTTGATTTTTAGCCTTAACAATAAAACTTTATGAATTATTTACGTTCGGATAAAATTAAATAAAAAATTTAATTCAACACTTAAAACTAAATGCTCAGTAAATTATTTAACTGTAACACCTTCAAAACTACCCTTACCGACATATTTTTTACTTGCCATAGAAAAGCTTAATTTTTTTTTTGCATAAATAATTATTTATGATAAATATTTATCATCAAAATTTTAAAATAAATCACACTTGTGATGTGATTTTTTTACTTTATATCAGAGAACTTTATAGTTTATTTACTTAAAATAAATTATATTTTCAATACGATTTTTTTTAAATGGTTTTTCTTTCTTTTAGATCAGTCTTTATTTCAATAAGATGGCGACTTTCTCATTAGAAGACTCCATTTAAATAACTTGTGATGTAAAATATACAAAATAAATCTCCAGTGAGTACATTCTCATTTTCTTAAAGTGAGGATATCACTCAATTATTAAAAAAATATATGTATTAAAATCTACTCTTTTTTCTTTTCTTTTTTTTTTTTTTTTTGGGTTTTGTCCGAAGATCTCTTTAGTTCCCATGTCATTCTTTGTCTCCTCTTTATGTCGTCACGTCTTCCATTAGCATTTTTCCTTTGCCGTGTAAATGCATGCAAAGAACTAATCATCAGATTTCAATTGAAAAGAAATTTCTTTTGGTTTTGATTCGCTCACGAACATGAGGAAAATTAACCAATCATTTAATTTCAAACTTAATTGTTTTCAACATGGAAGTCAAAAGTATGAACTTGACTTAATTACAGAGGCTGGAGAAGAAAACAATTTGGATGAAATAATTTTAGAGAAGAATTTGTCTTTCAGGGAAAATGTGCGTGTGTGTGTGTTAGAAAAATAAATTCCGAGGAAAACAACGGTATCACTATATGGAGAGGAATATTATGAAAGTTACGTACTTCAACAATTAATTGGATGCTTATATATATATATATACACATACATATATACATATATATATATATATATATATATATATATATATATTTATTTATTTATTTATTTATTTATTTTCCCCTCTTTCACTGTATCTTAATTTGCTTTGTGCAATAGCGCAAGTGAAAATCTTTTCAATATTTGATGGTAACTAAAATTGAAAAAGTTTGAGGAGAAGAAGAGAGAGGAAAAAATAGATAATTAAGAAAGGGAGTCTAGATTCTTGGTAAATTTTGAGAGAGAAAACAATGGACACTACAAGAAAAATTACCTACTATGACAGTCCTCTATGTGACGGTTTTTGGTCTGGAGGCCTACAAAAGATAGATGCGTGATAGATTTTTTTGTCATGCATTTATGACATACTTGTGATAGAAATATCGTTTATCAAGAAATTATGATATACTGGTGATAAAAATATCGTCTATCAAAAAACTATGATAGACTAGTGATAAATTATTTGGCTATAAAAAATGCATGATAGATTTTTTATTTTGACTTTAACTGCGCCGGTTAGACTTTATTCTTTTATTTTATTACCAAAAAAGAAGTGAAACGGTGTTGTTGCTTTTACAGTAATAAATTTAAATTATAATTAAAAATTTTGTAAATAATAAAAAAAAAAGTTCTTTTACGGTCTTGTAAGGGGGAGGCGTTTTGTGAGGAGGGAACAAAAAAATTTTCTAAGTGTTGAGAAAATTTTCAAGCCTCACTCTGAATTCTCAAAACACAGCACACTAGCAGCAAACTCTCGAAACTTAATCATAGCAAACTGACGACACCCAAACACTCACCGTTTGATGCCGTTCTCATTTGTTGCCATTACCGCTGCTATTTTTGACGCCATTCGTGTCTGCCATTGTCACTCAATCGTCTCTCCTTGCTAAGGCAAAACCAGTCTTAATTGAAACCCAAATTGGAATGAGAATAATAGCCACGACACTTTTGTTGACTAAAAGAAACCCAATCTCTTGCTACGAAAGAAGACCCAAATCGTTGTTGTCAAAATTGAAACGCTAACCTTCACTGTTAATTGAAGCTTCACACCCTCTGTTACGTCATTGATGAATTTGCATGTAGTTACTTTTGATTTCATGAATTAGATTGCTTAAAGTTAACTCATTTACTAGTGAAATTCTAAAGTAGCAAGACCCTAGGCTTGAATGGGCAGAGTTTGCTACCACACTGCTCACTGGTAATTATAATTTTCACTATTCATTCTACTTTTACGTAAAGTAATAAATAATTTCTAAAAATTTGAAAAAGAATCCTACTAGATATATTTCAGTAATTAATTTATTAAATAATTTCCAAGGAAGATATAAGTTATGTTTGGAGTTATAATTATGCATTGCATAGTGTTGTTACCATATGTGGCATTGAAATTACGTGATAAGAATTTACACACACAATTCTGAATGAAGCATGTAGCATATTGTAGCCTTGTAATTATGATCGATACAAAATATATGTTCATATGTCTGTCTGTGAATTTTTTTTTTATTCTACTTAATTCTTATATCGAAGCTTTGTTAAGTTGAATGCGTGTTAGTGCATGAATTTAGACGAGATAATTTGCAACTTTTATATTTTTATGTTCTGATAACTGATTCTTTAAATATTGGCTTGAATTAACTATAACAAGGGCTAAGGATGGATTCTTGACAAATGATTCTGTTATGTAAAACTGAGGGATTCTTACTTCTCACAGTGCATGTGGTGCTTTTTCAGAAATAAAAAGTTGATTATGGAAGGCTCATATTAACATGAAAATTTGGGGAATCTGTCTATTTGATTAGGTGTCTATTTGAAGCTGTAAAAGTCGATGTTGCTGTTGTAGTTGAGGCATTGATTGTTGTTGCAACTGGGGAATTTGCTGCTGTTGTTGTAGTTGGGGCAAGTTGTTGCTGCTTCTTGAAAGCGAATATGAAGTATTATTATTGTGTATTCAATATCTATTTACAAAGAGAACATGAAGCTCAATTAAGAAACTAAATAAATATAAATATGTCAGGCATAAATTATAGGATATACAGAATCATAATCTTGAGAATTAATGGAGAGTGATCAGAATCATAATCTTAGGAATTAATGAAGAGTGATTGTTATGTGATTCTTGCTTATCACTGCTGTTGTAATTATGAAAGTTGTTGGTGTTGTAGATGTGATTGCATTTGCTAGTGCTGGTGTTGTAATTGTTGTTGTCTTCAGTCGTAACAATGGCTTGTCAAGTATAAATAGCTGTGATTGCTACATAAATTTGACAATTTTAGTGTTTTTGAATTGTCGAAGGCATTATATTAATGTAGTTGAAGCTTTTCTTTATGTTTGCTTTCATTTTTGTTCCATTGCTTGCATAGTATTTCAAGTTCTAGTTTATCATTTACTTCCTAGGCTTACTCATGTAATTAACATAATTTTTTTGGTACCTTTAAGCCTTCTTGAATCCAAGTTTTGGAATTCGATCAAGTGATCATTCAAATATATATTTCAATAATATATATTGTTGTTGGATTTGCACTTCAAATTGGATACAATAGTAGATTGTCGTGTTTAATCTGGTAAGTTTTGTTTCTTATAATCTATTATTTGACCTTTTACTTTTGAAGTTGTTATACACTTGCTTAAAATTTATATATCTTTAAATTTATAATTATGATTCTATACAATGTATTTGTTGTGGGCCATGACATATTTATTATAGTTATATTATAATAGGAGAGTGAACTTTTGAAAAGTATGAATTTCGGTTTATTGGCTTTCTTGGTTGCTGTATTTGTAATTTTTAAATTTGTTTGTGGACCATGACCATACTTTTCTATTTTGTTATTCCTTTAATATAAAGAGAAAACCATAGAAGCCAAATTATGTTTAATTTGAATGGCCTTATGCACGTGCTGTGACATAGACAAGCATTCTAAGTAAGTTGTGTTCTTTGTTTGTTTTATGTATATGCAGGAACATAAATTGTTAAGCTAGAAATGGATAACTCTTGGGTTCCAAATGATACGAAGGAGTGTCTATGGGAGTCTGTTAAGGTAGGAAATAAGATATTAAGAGGATATTTTTTTTTTATTGTTAGTAGAAAACACTAAAATGATTTAATCTTTATTTCATTATTTTAAATATCCTCATACTTAATTTTTTTATTCCAAAACTTGAAGGTTTACTTTGCTGTTCATCCTCGAAGTAGGAAACAAGTACTACAAGCCATTGAAGCTGCATTTTGGAACTTTAAGTACACTCTAATGAGAAACTATACTTTATCGTATGTTGATGATCGTCAAAGGCTTTTCAGGCCACCAGCAGTGCTATTGATAAGGAAAGTTGGGTTACGTTTGTGAAGGACATAATATCTGAAAGATTCCAAGTGAATGTATCTAATTTAAGTATTAATAATATATTCATGTTATGACATTATTCCTTATGTGTTTACCCATTATCTATTTGGTTATTTTAAGCAGAAAATTAGTGTAGATAAAAATATGCAGGCTCAAAACAAATATAATCATTGCTTAAGTAGAAAGGTTATGTTGGGTTGTTAAGAGAGTTAAAATAGTTAGTTATTATTTTCAGTTAGTTAGACAAGTTGGTTAGGAATATTAGAGAGTTAGCTGAGCTAGCATAAGTTTGTTATTCTGTTATCAATTTGTTAACTCACGTTGCTCTTCACTCTTAGGTGCTTAGCTCATGTATACTGATTCTAGAATGTTCAAGAATCTTGTATAAATGCATTTGTAATCAGCAAAAGTATAATAATTCAGTTTTTCAATCATGAAATTTAGCTCTTGAATATTTTCTGCTCTTTCCTTCATTTTCTCTCTTGCCAAACACATCTGAAACTTTAACTTGGTATCAGAGCCTGAGTCATCAATTCTCATGGCTTCTTCAAGCTCAAATCAAAATACGAACTCCTATGTTTCCTCATTTATGTTTAGCTCACCAATCAAACTAGATCGGTCGAATTATATGATTTGGAAATCGCAGATCCTATCCTCAGTACTTGCAAATGGATTAGAAGATCTACTTGCTGGATCCAAACTTAGTCATACTCAGTTTTTGTCTACTGAAACTGAAAAATTAACTGTTGAGGCACAAGTAAATCCAGCATTTACTTCATGGAAGAGAAAAGATGAACTGTTGCTGAGCTGGTTAATGTCATCCATCAATATCGAGATTCTTAGTCTTGTGGTAAACTCTCAAACCTCCCTTGAGCTTTGGATCTGGAACAACAATTTGGATCTAAAATCTTTGCTAAGAAAATTCATTTGAAGATGATGCTTAATACTCTTAAAAAAGGCTCTCTGTCTATAACTAAATTCTTTGAGAAATTAAAAGTAATTACTGATTAATTAACCATTGCTGGTAATCATGTTAACTCTTTGGACTTCCTTACTCATCTGATCTCTGGATTAGGTCAGGCCTATTATCCAGTTGTTGTGTATATAGAAGCAAATCTTACTAAAATCACTGACAATGAAGCCTATTCTATATTGTTAACTCATGAGGCTAGGCTAGAGGCTAATCAGTCGAATGCTAGTGAGGAAGCCAAATTGAACTATGCTGCAAATGTTGCTCAAACTGGATCTAATAATAATAATAATAGAAAATCTGGAGGTTAGTTTAATGATTGGACTGGATGTCAGTCTAATAACTATTGGAACAAGAATCTTGGTGTTAGAGGTGGATATGCTGGAGGCAGAGGTGGTTTTGCTAGAAGCTTTCCACCAAATCAAAGAAGAGGTAACTGGAACTAGAATGGCTTGCCAGCTGGGAACTATTCACAGAATTCAGGAAGAGGTGGTTATGGTGGCAATAACAGAGGCAATTTTGGTCAGAATAGAGGATATATTAATGGGAAGGGAGGTTTGGATCCATCCACTGCTGCTGCTGCTGTGATTTGTCAAATCTGCTTTAAACTAAGGTATACAGCAGCTGAGTGCAGAAACAGATTCAACAGGGACTCTATTCCTTCTTATAATCCATATCAGAGTTCACCAAAGAATGCTTATCTTGCAACATCTGAAGGAACAATGGCTGATCAAGGATGGTATTTTGATAGTGGAGCCACGCATCATCTCACCAACAATCTAGACAATCTGAACATTGGAGGAGAATATTAAGGTAATCAGTTATTACATTTTGGTAATGGTCAAGGTTTACACATTTCACACATTGGCTACACTTGTCTTCACACATCCTATAATTCAGTTCTGCATTTAAATGATGTCTTATGTGTACCCTACCTTACTAAAAATCTCATTAGTATTTCAAAGTTGCTTGAGGATAATAATATAACTGTTGAGTTTGTTGCCAATATATGTTTCATAAAGGACAAGAGAAAGAAAATGCATCTGGCTCAAGGGATTACTAAAGGAGGATTATATCGGTTGCTGTCAAAGGATGATTCTGTTTCTAATTCCTATAGTCTTAGCTATGTTCCTAGGTCTATGCTTTCAGTTTTTAATAATTCAGTCTGTAATCCTACTGAGTCAACTGTAACTAAAGTCAATGTTCCACAATGTCATATCAATACAGCTAAGTCAGAGTCAACAAACTTGTTACATCAAAGATTCGGTCATCTTAATAAACATATATTGAAGTGTATTTTGTCATCTCTTCTTCTCAACTCACCTGTATCAGAACTTGATTTTTGTGATGCTTGCCAGTATGGTAAAGTTCATCAGCTATCTTTTTACTCAATAAGAATCAAAACAACATCTCCTTTAGAGTTGATCCATACTCACCTTTGGGGTCCAGTACCCTCATCTTCTTTACATGGCTACAAATATTACATTAGTTTTGTAGACGATTATAGTAGATACTACTGGATTTTTCCATTAACCCTAAAATCAAAAGCTCTTGATACCTTCAAATACTTCCAGAACTTAGTAGAAAAATAGTTTGGTTATCCCTTGAAGTTGTTGCAATCTGATTGGGGGGGTGAATATAGAAGCTTTGAAAAAATTTTTGAAGAAGAAGGGATCATTTTTGGACACTGTTGTCCTCACACACATCATCAAAATTGAGTTGTTAAAAGAAAGCATAGGCATATTGTTGAAACAGGGCTTACTCTCTTAGCACAAGCAAAAATGCCTTTGTCCTTTTGGTGGGAATCATTCCATACAGCCTCTTTTCTTATCAATAGGCTTCCAACACCTGTGTTAAACAACATTTCACAATTCACCAAACTCTATGGCAGAAAGCCTGATTATCAGTTTCTTAAAACCTTTGGGTGTGCATGTTTTCCTTTTCTAAGACCATATAGCAAACATAAGCTCAACTTTCATACACAAAAATGTCTTATGATTAGCTATAGTCCAGTACACAAACGTGATAAATGTCTTGATCCTACTGGAAAAATCTATGTTGCTAGACATGTCAAGTTTAATGAGTCTGATTTTCCATTCTCTGAACTTTTTCCTTCAGTCAAATCTGTTCCAAGTCTATCCTCAGGTCATCCACACATGTCATCAGTACATCAATTTCATATTCCTTTCAATTCTATTCCTCTTACTACTGTCCTTCAAGATAGCAACCAGATACAACCTTCTGTCAGTCCACTTGTACCAGGCGTAGGACCTAATTCTGGTCACTCACATTCATCATCCAACCACTATTCTCCAAATCCTTATTCCTCACATAATCAGTCACCACAACCTTAACCTCAACAACAACTAGCAATACAGACTACACACCAACCAATAATGTAGAATCAACAACCCATGGTGACCAGATCTAAAGTTGGAGTGTTTAAGCCTAAGACATACTTGGCAGACACTCAAACTCTTGAACCACATTCAGTCAAAGCAGCTTTAGCAAATGAAAAATGGAGAGCAGCTATGCAGGCAGAATTTGATGCTTTACAGCAGAACAACACTTGGGCTCTTATTCCTAAAGAAGCAGCTGGGAAAATTGTTGGTAACAAATAGGTTTTCAGAGTCAAATACAATCCTGATGGCAGCATCTCCAAATATAAAGCAAGATTGATTGCAAAAGGTTTTCATCAGATACAAGGAGTAGACTTCTTTGAAACTTTCAGTCCTGTTGTCAAGCCCTGTACAATCAGAGTTGTCCTAAGTCTTGTAGTCATGAATCACTAGTGCATCAGACAACTTGATGCCAATAATGCCTTTCTTAATGGCGTACTCACTGGAGACGTTTATATGCATCAACCTGAGGGCTTTATTCATCCTCAGTTTCCCACATGTGTGCAAACTTACCAAATCTCTCTATGGTCTCAAATAAGCTCCAAGAGCTTGGTATGATAGGCTGAAATCTTCTGTGTTAAACTGGGATTTTATTACCTCACGGTCAGACTCTTCATTATTCATTCATCATATGGCAGGGGATATTGTTTTGATTCTCATTTATGTTGATGATATCTTGGTTACTGGCTCAAATGAAAAACTTGTGGAGAAGGTTATTTGCAAGTTGGGATCTGAGTTTGCTTTGAAAGACCTTGGGGAATTTAACTATTTTCTTGGGCTTGAAGTCACCCCATCTGCTAAAGGGTTACACCTTTCACAAACCAAATATATTGGAGATTTACTTAATAAGGTTGTCAGACTCCTATGAGTTCCACTGAGAAGTTAGTCAAAAACGAAGGTGCACTCTTTGAGAATCCCTCATTATATAGAAACTTAGTGGGTTCTCTACAATATGTTACATTGACAAGGCCTGAAATTGCATTTACAGTCAATTCCTTACTGCTCCATCAGTTTTTCATTGGCAAGCATGCAAAAGACTGTTGAGATACTTGCAGTCTACAACTGCTTATGGACTGCAATTTTATACCACTGGTACTCTTACACTCACAGCCTTTTCAGATGTTGACTGAGGTTCCGACTTAGATGACAGGAGATCTATAGGAGGATGCTATTTTTACTTGGGTGATAATCTAATTTCATGGTCATCTAAGAAGCAGCATATAGTTTCAAGAAGCACAACAGAGTTAGAGTACAGAGCTCTTGCTCAGGGAGTTTCTAAAGTGCTCTTGATTACTTATTTGCTTAAAGAATTGAAAGTCAGCTTGCTGCAAATTCCAGTTCTTTATTGTGACAATAATAGTGTTGAAGCCTTGGCCAATAATCCCAAGTATCATTCCAAGACTAAGCATATTGAGCTTGACATACACTTTGCTCGAGAACACATTGCTCAGAGGGAGATTCAAATCAGTCATATTACTAGTTGTGTTTAGATTGCTGATGTGCTTACTAAACCTCTGGCTGTTGATCAGTTCAATTATCTGAGATCCGAGCCCAATGTTCTTCCCAGATCTTGAGCTTGAGAGGGACTGTTAAGATAGTTAAAATAGTTAGTTATTATTTTCAGTTAGTGAGACAAGTTGGTTAGGAATATCAGAGAATTAGCTGAGCTGGCATAAGTTTGTTATTCAGTTATCAATTTCTTAACTCACGTTGCTCTTCACTCTTAGGTGCTTAGCTCATGTATACTGATTCTAGAATGTTCAAGAATCTTGTATAAATACATTTGTAATCAGCAAAAGTATAATGATTCAGTTTTTCAATCATGAAATTTAGCTTTTGAATATTCTCTGTTCTTTCCTTCATTTTCTCTCTTGCCAAACACATCTGAAACTTTAACTTGGGTTAATGCAAGAAGTGGTATGTACAGTCAGTTTGTTACTTAGCTTTTGTTTAGTTTATTAAAAATGTTTGGTTAATGCAAAAAGTGATTGTTACTTACATTTTATTTTGTGATTCATGGTATGACAATGCTCAGAAACAGGCCTTACTGAAAAAAGAAGTGACGAGTTTTCTCTAGAAGAGAGCTCAGCAAATGAAAAACGAAGGATACCACCTCAATGTTGAACCAGTTATTAGAAACATCGTAAGAAATTTTTTCTTACTACTTTAGTTTTAGTTATTGTGATTACTTATTCTTTGATAACATTAGCTTATTTAATTTATTGATGTGATAGGATGAATTGGAGATGAAAGCGAAGAAGGGAAAATGCGGTCATCTAGGAAAAATGACATTCTCACACAATCTTTGGGAAAAGCTCTAAAAAGTGGTCTGCAAAGAGTGGGCAACTTCGTACCCATCTATGTATTTTCAAACCTTCCACCTGATAAAGAGAGGGAAAGAGAGAATTGTCTATGGAGGGAATCAATTAACTGTCTGTCAGAAGAAATGAGAAATGAACTAAGAAAAACACCTCACCATCAAGATATAGCAAGTTCTAGCTACCACTTGTACCTGTTGAAAAAAATAATGCTGTTGAAAATGATGGCATGAACTGCATTGAAGATTAACCAGCTGTTGAACCACCAAAGGTCAATTTGTTTACTGTTTTTACATTTTGTTTCTGGATTTAGTTTGTTGCAATTTTACTATTTTTAACTGCTGTTTCTAGATTTAGTTTATTGCAATTTTACTATTTTTACCTACTGTTTTTGCATTTAATTTGTGTGACTTTACTATTTGAACATCTGTTGTTTCTGGGATTTTTTTTACTATTATTCACTATTTTTAGTTACTTTTCTAGATTTTGTTTGTTGTATTCATTGCTGTTGTTGGATTTTGTTTGCTGTTAATTATTGTTTTTACTTGCTGTTGCTGGATTTAGTTTGCTGATATTCACTATTTGTACTTGCTGTTTTTGGATTTAGTTTGCTGATATTTTATGTTCTTCCATAGGTTGTTTGTAAGAGACTTCTAATAATATGTTGTGCAAACATTCAGATATTTAGGAACCATTTATATGCCAAGTTCACTAACCAATTATGTTCGCAGGAATCTGATGATTTGAAAAAGAAGGAGAAGCATGGGACACCTAAAAACACATCAAGTAAGAACCTGTCGATATTAAACCATAATAAAGAGACAGATACAGCAAAGCAAAACAAAGATACACATACCAAAAGACTTTCTGCCATTCCAAGAAAGAGTCCAAGACTGAACCCAGCTAAAATCCTAGTGGAGATGCTTGATGATTTGTTACATGAAAAAAAAAAGTGGCAAACCTAAACATCAAGACACAAAAACATTTGAATTTTGAATTAGCAGAATAGCATGATGATATAATAGAGATAGGACCTACAAAAGTTGTAAAAAAGACTAAGGACAAAGGCAAAATAATTGTCGTAAAGCCTCCACTACTGAGGAGGAACACAAGGCATGCAGGGGGTACAATGGAACAGGATTCCATTGTTGCAATTGTTTGGCACAATGTGTGAAGCTAAGACATCAAACCAAGAATGGATTCCATACCTAATGGATGATGGTGTTTTCCAAATAGAAGAAATTAGAGCTCATATTGGGTGACGAGACTGTAGTGCGGCTCTACCAATGGACGCTATAGGAGTAAATGTCATCGAAGTCTATATTGCATAAGTTATTTATAATCATTCTAGTTTTATATGTACTTTTTATGGGAGTTCCAATTAATGGACTCTGACATTGTATGCCTATTGTTTATCAAGATGTTGTATGATTCCATTCCCCCTAGGAAAAGAGGAGTAAAACTGAAAAGAGGAGTAAAACTGTTTGGATTCGTTCGTCTGGGTCTAGTTTCATTAGGTGAAGAACATAATCCTACCTCATCCTTCGACTTCAGGGCACGTGAAGTTTGTGATTGATTAAAGAAAGCGAAGAAGGGACAATTCATCTTTATGCCTTATAATCCTTATTATGGTCCTTTATACTTTTCGACTCATATTAATTTCCTTTCTTGCCTTAATTTATTGAAATTGCTACTTCAATGTTCTTTCTTTTGTCATAGCTCCCATTGGGTGTTGGTCATCTTTGATGTGTTGAAAAAGGAAGTTTACTATCTTGATTCTTATAGGGAGATATAATGATTTAAAAGAGCTCATTAAAGTGTATGTTCGTTTTCTTTGATTACCATTGTCAATATAAATTTACTTTTACATAGTCCATAGATACTTTTTTACGGTTTATTTTTTTATACAGCTCCATGTCAATGTTTATAGTGCAAGAGGGTAAGAAAAAAATGGAATTATAATACGATAGTGAGATCTGTAAAGGTATGACCTATTACCTCAAACATAATTATATATTAGCATACTTAATTGTTATTATAATGAAATATGCGGTTGTTGATTGTGAATAGGCCCCACAACAATCAGTAAGTTCAATCGTGTGTGGATTTCATGTGATGAGATTCATGAAAGACTAGGTTAATAATTTCTCATTAGTAATGAACAATGTAAGTTCCTTGATCATAATTTAATTTGAAAAAAAAAAAGAACAAGTCCTATGTCAAAGTTTCACTACATAATTGTAATTTTTCATAAATAGTTCAATGGAAAGATAGCATATTCTGATGTTGAATTCGATGAAGTCTGTATTGAGTTAGGCAAACCATGTTTCTAGATTACTTGGTACTATGTAAGGTAAGCCTTGCCTATTATGTTGTTATTGTGAGTTCATTAATGAAACAAATTAATTTACCAAAATTTGTTTGTTGAATACAAAGTTTGCTAGCTATTATTCTATTGCCTAGTATTCTAATCTATATGAGTTGTCACGGACTTTGAATTTGATGAAATTATATTTTACTTGTGTATTTACCTAGCTTTTTATACTTGCTATGTTGGAATTTGATAAAGATGGTGGGTACTGCTTGAGTTGGCTACCTTTTTTTAATTTTTTTCAAAGCAAAAAAAAGTCCTGGATATTGATGCAACTTTGCACATATAGCTTCTTCTGAGATTGGTATCTGTTGTATGTTTCACCAAAACTGTTAGAATGGATTTTCTTAGTCTGAGCAGTGTTGGCTTCCTCTTGTGTTGCTGGAAATGAACTTATCATTGTTCATAGTCTTCTACATGTTGCTGGAATTTGGTTTTTATGTTGTTACAATACTCTCCTATTTATGTTGAACTTGTCACTTGTATTTAGATCAATTATGTTTGTTGACAATTATCAATAATTATTCAATGTTATTCATTTCATTTTCTTTGTTAGTGAACTTTTAATTGTAATAGTTATTTTAATAATCTAATTAATTGCCTAAATCATAAAATTTTAATTTCTAAATTAATGGCAGGATTTTTATTAAAATGATAATTATTTCATGTTACAAACAAAATAATCATTTTTATTAATTTTAATTTTAATTTTAATTTTGAATTAATTAAAAAATCAATTAATTATAATTTTCGTTTTCCCGCCAAATTTAAGATTTCTCGCCAAACATTCAAAATATGGTGATGAAATTCAAAAAACAAAAAGAGCCAAATTCAAAATTATTATATTTCCCTCTAAATAAAGTTATGACAATTGCATGACTGGTTGTATCTATCACAGGCTATGACTGGTATTGTTTTGTCATCAATTCTTGATGTTATTGTTCGTCATAATAGATACTTTTTCTTGTAGTGGGAGGAAATGAAGAGAAGGAAGAATGTTGATGATGTTGCTTAAAAATCATTTTGAAGCGGATATTTGAATTGTGTTTCTCATATAACATATAGAATTATCATAATCTAGAAATCGTGTCGTTGCTTTTTTGTTGAAGTAATTTAGGCTTTCAAGTCATGATCTATCACTACCAATCTTATTAGATTACAATATATCACCAATAATCTTCCAAATTATAACTCAAGTTTGATTTGCACTTGACGTGTTGGTGCGTTTATCAATACTCAAACCAACTAGTAATAGCAAAATTTTTCTCTCAAAGTTAAGGAGATAATTTTTCTTTTTCTTTGTTCTGTATATTGTGGCTTCTATGTTCTTTAGTGAACAAACAATCCTCTTATATTTTTTTGGTGGCTAGACTCTTTTTTTATCTCTTTTCTTTTTCTATTAAATAAAAACGATTTGATTTAAATTAAAAGATAAGATACAACCACTATTTTATCTCCTTTTTTAATTCTATTAAATAAAAAACATTTGATTTAAATTAAAAGATAATAAAGCCAAAAGTGGCGCATCACTTATTCTTGTTATAAAGGCTCACCTTGTAATATAATGGAAGGCTATTTATACACAAGCATATTAAATGGAGTCTCCCATCAAATAACGTACTTATACTTTTAATCTAAATAGCTAATTATCTTACTTATCAATCGAATAATGTTGTAGTCAATAAAGTACGTTAACTCGGGGATCACTTGGGTATATATAATGGCAACTATAATAATTAGGCATGTAATTAAACTAGTCCGATTATTTAATTCCAAATCTACTCCACTGAAAGATTGGAATTGACCTCTATAATTACGTACTATCTAGGATAGTGCTCTCGAATAATAATTTGACCCATATCACATTGATTTCTTTGCTGAACAATTATTCGTACCACATCGTTAGTTAAATTGATATTTCAACCGTTTAATCAATTTAATTACATCTTGTTCCTTAATACTTACTAATTTTCTCTAATGGTCATTTGCAACATATTAATTATGTTGACGCACTCTGGCCAAAGAATTCTATGATTAAGTATCAAAAACATGTCAAGAGACTTGTTATACAAATTCTATATTATTAATCTATAATTTCACTATTCATAATCGCTCCTACCAAGATATTGAGTAATCTTAACTACAGATGTATATCGCAGCCATTGATAACTCAAATGTAATAACAATCATAATAATGAAACTATAATTAACTCAAGATTGATATTACAACGAAAATCAATACGTATGAGATTTAATAAGTCTAATAGTCATTTCTTATTAATCTATAATTTCACTACTCATAACTGCTCCTACCAAGATATTGGGTAATCTTAATTACAAATGTATATCGCAGCCATTGATAACTCAAATGTAATAACAATAATAATTATGAAACTGTAATTAACTCAAAATTGATATTACAACGAAAATCAATACGTATGAGATTTAATAAGTCTAACAGTCATTTCAAAGTTAAGTCTCATATGTGATCCAGTTCAATATAGTTCAAACTACATTAATAAATTCATACATGATTAAGATAAATTATTCAATGAATTTATTATAGTCTAAATATAAATAAAGTGTCCAACTCTATTTATCGATTGTAAACTCAATTTGTTTAATCATAAGACAACTTGTATGTTTATCTTTTGTAAATCCATATAATGATCACGTAAATACATATAATATGATTAAAAAAATCTTATTCAAAATATTTATACAATTAAGATATCGAAAAAAATATCTCAAATATTTTATTAATTAGAAAATGTATTTATAAATAAATCAATATACTTAAAGAGCACATAATCCTGATAGATGAGAAGGAGAAAGCATAGAGAAAAATAAATGTTATATCATTAGTGTGCTGAAATTAATGTATCATATCATATAATCGATTAGATCTCAACCATTAATTTTATTTTAATCTAAATTTATTTGAGTGTTATTTACTTTTTAATCTAAATTTATTTGAGTCTTATTTACTTTTAAAAAAAATAAAAGGGTGGACAAAAGCACATATCAAAATTTTAATCTCCATCTCTTCGAGATTTGAAGTATAAAGGGTGGGTAGGCCAGTCAAATAAAACTGCTTAAAAATTACTCAAACAGGCTCTTGGGGACATATATATTAAAATATGCAAGAGTGTTCATATAAAAATATTTCTTATCATTTACCGCATCCTATACCACCCTCAAAATTTTTAATGTATTTCCTCGTATTTTTAAACCATTTTCGTCTTTATCAATTTCTTCCATTGTAAAAGCCCCAACACATGAGCTATCCTATTATCTTGATGTAAGACAAAATTACAATTTAATTATTTGAGAAAGTACTCTTTACTTTGTTAGAGTCATATTTAGATTATTATTTAATTCGTTATTTTCTTGTTGACTACGATTGTGTTTACCCATTTGGGTTAACTTACAAAATTTAACTCAAAATCTTACAAGAACATTGATGAGGAGGAGAGAAGATAAAGAAAAATAAATATTCTAGTGTCAATGTGCTAAAATTAATGTGTCATATCATCTAATTCATAAGATCTTAGCCGTTCATTTTTTTAATCTAAATTTAAGTTTGCTTTGTTATTTAAAAAAATAAAGCAGAAGGGTTGGCAAAAGTGTAAATTAATTTTTTATCTCTTATCTCCTCATATTTGAATTATATATGAACCAGCCAAATAAAATTATTTAAAAATCACTCTGGCCCTTGGTGGCATATATATTAAAATATGTAAGAGTTCTCATTTATAAACATTTTTCTCATTTGCCTCCTTTTATCCCACCTTCAAAATTTTCAATATATTATCTTGGATTTTTAAACCCTTACTTAATTACTTCTACTGTAAAAGACCAACCATGTGAGATATCCTTTTGCTTTCATGTAATACATAGTTAGAATTTAACTATCTTAGAAAGTGTTCATGTTTGTTATTTTGTTAGAGTCATATTCAGATTATTATTGAATTCATTTATTTTTTGTTTTATCAAGTAGGATTGTTTTCTCTTATTTGAATTGGCTTTCAGAATTTAACTCAAAATTTTGTTAAGTGTTGATGAGGAGGAGAGAAGATAAAAAGTACATGTTCTAATATCAATATGTTGAAATTGATGTGTCATATCATCTAATCCATTAGAACTTAGAAATTAATTTTGCTTTGATATAAATGTAAGTTTGTATCAGTTTTTTTTTTTTAATTTTTTTTAATCAGTTTCTTTTCAATTTTTCTAATAGTCTGACTAGCTATCCCATTGTCCTGATGCAAGACAAAGTTACAATTTAATTTTCTTAGAAAGCACTCTTTATTCTGTTAGAGTCATGTTTAGATTATTATTTTATTGGTTATTTTCTTGTTGAGTATGAATATGTTCACCTATTTGGGTTAATTAACAAAATTTAACTCAAAATTTTCAAGAACATTGATAAGGAGGATAAGGGATAAAGAAAAACAAAAGTTATTTATTTGTGAGATCATCTAATCTATTAGATCTCAGCAATTTATTTTTCTGAATCTAAATTTATGTTTCTGTTTGTTACTTAGAAAAGAAATAAATTGGTGGACAAAAGTATAAATTAATTTTTTAACTTTTATCTTTATAAATTCGAACCATATATATATATATGATGGTCAGTTAAATAAAATTATTTCAAAATTACTTAGACTCTTGGGGGCATATATACTAATAAGTGAGAGTTCTCATTTATCAATAATCTGATCATTGCCTCATCTTATCCCACTCACAAACCTTTTAGTACATTCCCTTGGATTTTTAAACGCTTGACTGTTTAATTACTTCCGCCGTAAAAGTTCAATCATGTGAGATATCCTTTAGATTTCGTGTAAGACATAATTAGAATTTAATTATCTTAGAAAGCATTCGCTTTCGTTGTTTTGTTAGAGTCGTACTTAGATTATTATTTCATTCATTATTAATTTTTATTGAGTAGGATTGTTTTCTCATATTTCAGTTAGCTTACAAAATTTAACTCCAAATTTTATAAGAACATTGATGAGGAGAAAAGAGGATAAAATAATAATAATAATAATAAATGTTACAGTATCAATGTATTGAAAATAATGTCCCACATCATCTAATCCATTAAACTTAGCCATTAAATTTTTTTTTTTAATGTAAATGTAAGTCTGTATTATTATTTTATTTTTCCTCAAGTAGACAGGTGGGCAACAGCATAAATTAATTTTTTAACCCCTCTCTCTTAAGGATTTTAATTATAGTGGACAACTAAATAAAAACTTTGAAAATTACTCAACCAACCTTTTGGGGCACATATTTTAGAATATGTAAGAATGCTCATATATAAATATTTCTTATCATTTGCCTCATTCTATCCCACCCCTAATTTTTTTAATGTATTCTCTTGGATTTTTAAATCACTGACCTTTTAATTATTTCCACTATGAAAGTCCGAACATGTGAACTGTGCATAAAGATAAAATTAAAATCTAATTATCTTAGAAAGCATTCGTCACTTTGTTACGGTCATATTTAGAGTATTATTTAATTCATTATTTTCTCTTATTTGAGTTAACTCACAAAATTTCTAGTTTACTCTCCTATTTTGTTAATTATTTTGCTTGTGTTTAAAACTTTATATTTAATTATTTTTATCACAAATTTATTGCCTCTCTCTCTAGAGAAAATGTATAATTAAGGGTATGTTTTTGGCACTCTGGTTTGGGCAAGTATAGACTGTGCAAATCCATGTACACTATGCAGCAAATTGAGAATCTACGGTAAATGAGTGCTCTATTTCAGATGATACTAGTAGCATTGCATAGAGCTCAAAATGGGAATTCTAATCGTGCTGATTTGACATAAACGGATCAGTTATAATTTTTCGACGGTAATTGGTGGTCGTCAATGGTGATTGTCAGTGATTGTTTTAATTTTTGCTAATAAATCCAACAATAACAATTTGATATTATTTAAAATACAAAATCCAACCAATATACTACAAGAAATATACTACACCAAATATAATATTGTATTCACAATCCAATACAATATAATTTAATGTAATCTCTAACATATTCCCGTATACCAAAAGCCACCTAACGAATTATGACAAGTTAGGAAATTAGTCCTTTGAAGTCAAAAACAATTAAACTATGAAAATCAGTAAGTGGCCGGCGTTTGCTTCATCTTGGATGTGATTATATGAACTTGTTAATTCTAAATAATTTTACATTTTTGTTCTTCCTTCTTGACCCTTCTGTTAGGATTTTGTTATTGGCATCATCGTGTCAATAATGTTGTAATTTATTAATTTCTTTATTAGGGATTTGCTTCCTTTTAACAGATATTTATCTAGTTTTGGGAATTAATTAAGATTAGATTACGTGAAATATTAAAGAATATTTTTGGATGCATAAAAGAAGCAAAATGGCATGTAAGTAGGATTTCATATCAAAGAGCTCCAAATAAAGATAACTACTACATTGGCAAGTAAATAAGGTATTTACGGAATATTGGACTCTTAAGGAAGTATATCTTAGTATCAAGTATTTTAAGGAATATTGGACTTTTAACGAAGTATATTTTAATATTCCTCTACTAGGGTTTGGATGAAATACTACTCCTATTGAAAGAGAAGTATTTCACACAATGATGAGATGAAGAAGAAATATCATATTTTATATCAGAGAAGCAGCCAATGCAAAGAACGAGAAGAATCCTATTTGCCTACATATGATGTTTCATATCTATACGATGTTTTAGTCTTCTTCATCAAGTATTCATCATATCAAGTCTTTCACTAGGCATCTTTTATATTTACTTTGATCTCTTCGAGATGATGAGGGCATTTGTTGTGTTGAGAGGATCTCAAGAAAAGCAGCAAACGCAATTGAAGACAAGGGGTTCTCACTAAGCAAGGTCAACTAATCAGGATACAAAAAAGTGGCGACTACTGTAAGAGGGTGTTGGAAATTGTGTAAAAACTAATAGTTTGTAATCTTTTCATTACTTAATGAATTGCTTATTGTCTGGGCATGGCTTGTCAATGTAGAATTGTGATCCGAACAACGTAAAAGCCCTCTGTGTGCTTTGCTTTCTGCAATTTGCTGTCTATAGCATACTCATGATAAATGAACAATAAACATAAGAGGCGCCGTGAATAATTACGATAAATAGGACTATGAACAGTACCCATGAACAATAACTCATATGAATAGTATCGCATAATCAATAATCAATGAACAATGTTTTTTAGGACTAAGTAATTACGAGAATTAATTTATCTATTGTTTTATTTTAGATCTAAACTCTTTACACCTTCTTATATGTTTAAAGATCTAATTGACAGAGAAATAGGAATTAGTGATGGCAAAAAAACTTGGGCCTAGCTTGGATCAGCAAAGATTCGAAAAGATTTAGTTCTGTACATTAAAAAATATGGGTCCAGATGCTAAAAATTAATATATGCATGAATCGAGATCTAGATACGAACGTAAAAACATCCAAAAAATCAGATAATTGGATCCAAATTATTTTTTAATTAAATTATTTATTACATTAAAAATAAATTAAAACTATATAAGTTAAATGAAAAAGATCAAACCTAACCAGCTAATCATATTACTAAAGACACGCATGCATGGACCCGTGTGGATTTATGGTGGTTTTAGACTTAGATTTATGTTATCCTTGATATTTGATTTATGTTGTGGTTATTTTATTTATGGATTTATGGTGTTGTATTGTAGGTGTTGAATTGTTGATTGTTGAATTATGATTGGATTTTATTTAATTTTATTGGGTAAATTTATTGAATTTGAAATTTAGCATTATACGATCCAGATATCCGAAAAATCTGTCAACAATCCTCGAAGGTGTTACCCCCATCCAAATCCGCATATTTTTTTTTCTTGGATCTGGATCTCAAACTGGATTTTGCCATCCCCAAATAGGAAAAAGCTTTGATGCCCCGGGTGCACCGTACACCAATTTTTGGTAAATTACTTTGCTGTCCCTCTTATAGATTAAACAGATATTATGTTGTTTTCACCCAAAAAAAAGGGTGATGATATCTCCACCCCATAGTTTTTATAAACCCACCCCATTTTCAAAAAATAATTACAAAAGGTGTGCATTATTTTTTAAACAATTTCAAATAAAAAGAACTTTGGAGAATTAATTAATTAAATCTATTTTAATTTACTTTTTTCTAGCTCAGATTTCTTTTTTATTATATTTGATTATAAAGATTGCTTTGACATAAGTTTAAATTGACTATTTTATCCTTGTATAGTAAAACTTGTAAGAATTTATTTAACTTCACCAAACTCATTGTTTCTAATACTACTTAATTAGTATGATTATTAAACTTTAAATAAACTGACATAGGGTCTTTATGGCACAATACTCATATAAATTATTGGGCTGTCAAATTTATGTCATTTACATGTAAGGATGGTGAAACTAATAATTAGATTTCGTTTTAAAAAATTAGATTTTAAGTTACAAAATTCAATATCTAAATTATTATATACATAATTCATGATTACTAGGCAATTTGATCATATAATAATAATAATAAAAAATAGTAAAATAAAATTTATATTAAATTTATGATCAAATGTGGTAAAAGAAAAATAAAAAAAAAATTGATAGAAGGATTTAATTGATTAACTGTACGAAACTTTTATTGATCTATATATTTTAAAAATACTATGAACTCACTATAATTATTTTCTGGAAATATATTGAATTTAAAAACATAGTGGGTGGAAATATCCCCACCCAAAAAAATTATCTACTAAAAATTTTTTACAAATTATTACTTTTACACTATCGCTAACTTTAATAATCAAATTAGATCAATTGATCAAAATATAAATATTTGAACACTTCAAAATCATCTATCGAATTTTAAAATTTGAAACTGCAAAATTATGTATCAAATTTTAAAATATTTTAACTTTTTTGCTTTTCCACAGAACAACACACATCAATATTAAAAACTAATGAAAATACATCCATGCCATTAAAACAAGTGGGCAACTCATACACGAACAAACCGGGTACCATGCACCGCGTGCACGGTAGCTGGATCCCTTTGGAAGTAGTAGCTTTCCACTAATTTATTTGGTCTCGGCAAACATAAGATATCAATTTGTGAATAGATTTTTCCAACCTAGATACAAACACAAAGTCATTACTGCCCATTTGAATAGGAAAGTTCCACGAGCATAAAGATTTGAATTTACGACTATTAATTTCCTAGTTCTGCTGACTTGTTGAAACATCCACTTGGTAACTTTCATGAATTAATAAAACGTTGAACAGTCCCACGAAGACTTTCTTCAATCATTTTATACTGCAAGCTAAAACGTCAAGAAATCCTTGCGTGAGTTACAAAAATTCGTACGTGCTTGCATATCAAACATTTAATGCTTTTTGAACGTTTTCAAATGAAACTGGTAAACACACAATGCTTCTTCTAGCTATGTTTTTTGGGTAAAAACAAAACAACAAATTTAGCTATTAATCTTATATTTGAAAAAAAAAAAAAAAGGCAATGAAATTTATTCGTGGCCTCAATCTGCTCCCAATCCAACAGCAAAACATCCAGGCCGATAAAGTTAAGAGGTCCGGGATTTAAACCCCTCACATGAGTGACGGGGAAATTTAGTTATCATTATTTTGCGGGGTAAACTTTAATTTATTCCTCATGTAGAATGATAATATTTCATTTACCTTCCAAGAGTATAAAAATATCAGTTTATCCCTATTTACTGTTAAGAAGAATTAAAAAAAAGGGTCTTCAATGCACTCCCGTTACCATAATTTTCTAAACGAAAATGAAGGTAAATTGATATTTTCATATTTTTGGAGTAAATTGAAGATTATCATTCTAAGTAGGGAATAAATTGAAGTTTATCGTTATTTTAAATTTATTAAAAAGCATTTTAATTCACACTTTTTTTTTCTTGGAAGAAAAATTTTACATATTATTTGCTTAATTACAATATTCCATGATAATTTGCTAATAAATAATAAGAGGAAATAAACAGCAATGATGAATTTGATGATTACCTACATATATTGGCTACCATTGATGGCCCATATATTCGCCAACAGCATCCCCTATTGTGTTGGGAAATAGACTCACACAAGCAGCTGTAAATTAAGTGGAAACAAAACTCTTTTCTTCTTTGTGTGATTAAAATAAGATGTGTATCACAAATAAATAGGCAGAAAAATAAACCAAAAAAATCCAAAGCAATAAACCAATCGCCAAAGATACAGATTTTTACGTGGAGAACCTAAAGCAGGAAAAACCACGGACCATAGTCCGAAATAATCTTTCACTATAGCAACGAAATTACAACATAAATTTTTCTCTAGATAATACTAGAGGCTAACAATATCAAGAATCTCAATATCCTTAGCTTATAATAATAACCTAATATTTATCTTTTTAACAAGTGAGTATCTCAAATAACAGTCAAAGAAATAATATAATAAAAATTAAGACCAGTAGGATTGTAGAAGGCGATGTCAGGAACTTACTCTCAAACTTTGGAAGAAAATAGAGTTAACTTTACCTTCCAATCGTCCAATCTAAGATTAAAATATTATCCCCAAATTGTAATAGTCAGCCAATCTTTTTCTCTTTCGTCTTTTGCCACTATTATCTTCACTAAGGCTGCCGCTTTCACTTGCTTTTGTAATATAAAGTAATTACATATAAAGTAAGAGTTTTGGACTATGGGCGTTTTGGCCCCCAAATTAGATGGACCCAACAAATTTTCCAGTTCTAATCATGTGGGGGCAACATTAAGCCCGCTTTCTGCATACAACTTTTCAGCTTCTCCTTGGGCAGTGACTTTGTCATCAAGTACGTCTCGTATCCAATGATACCTCACATCAATATACTTGGATTTTGAATGGTATGTCGAATTCTTTGCCAAGTGAATGGCACTCTAACTGTCACAGTATACAACAAAGCAGTCTTACTTCACACCTAACTTTTGTAGAAAATTCTTCATCCACAAGGTTTCTTTGCAACCTTCAGTAATTGCAATATACTCTGCTTTAGTGGTAGACAAAGCAACGCACTGCTGAAGTCTGGACTGCCATGAGACTGCTCCCCCTACAAAAGTGAGGCAAATATCCTGATAGAGATTTTGTAGAATCAACATCTCCTGCCAAATATGCATCCGTGTACATTTGTAATACATGTTTGTCACCACCAAAACATAAACATGCTTTGGAAGTGCCTCTGAGATATCTAAGAATTCATTTCATTACTGTCTAATATTCTTTGCTCGGATTGGAGAGAAACTGGTTGACTACACTAAATGCATGAGCAATATTTGGTCTTGTACAAACCACGGCGTACATCAAATTGCCAACTGCTGAAGTATAAGGAACTCCTCTCATCTCCTGCTTCTCTTTCTCACCTGTAGGACATTGCTTAGAACTAAGCTTGAAATGGCTTGTAAGTGGAGAACAAACATATTTTTCCTTGTTCATATTAAATTTTTAAAGAACTCTTTCAACACATGCTTCTTGAGATAACAATAACTTTTCAAACTTTCTATCGCAGGAAATCTTCATGCTAAGAATCTGTTTCGCCGGTCGCAAGTCCTTCGTTACTGAGGACTTGCTAAGCTTTCTCTTTACATTGTCAATCTTACTAGCATCCTAGCCAATAATCAACATGTCGTCGACATAAAGCAAAAGAATGATAAACTCATTATTACCAAACTTTTTCACGAAAACACAATGATCACACATTGTCTTGTTGAAGCCATGATTCTCCATAAAAGAATCAAACTTCTTATACCATAGTCTTGGTGCCTGTGTCAGCTCATACAAACTTTTCTTCAACTTGCATATAAGTCCTTTTTTGCCTTTGAGACTGAATCCTTCAGATTGCTCCATGTATATTTCTTTCTTTAAGTCACTGTGCAAGAAAGCTGTCTTTACATCAAACTGTTTAATCTCAAATTCAAACTAGCTATTAATCCCAGAACTACTTGGATAGAAGACATCTTCACCACAAGAGAAAAATATTTCTTCAAAATCAATACTTTTCTTGTGACTGAAACTCTTCACAACCAATCTAACTTTGTACCACTGTTGTGAGTTATTTTCAGTCTTCAACATGTAAACTCACTTGTTCTTCATTGCCTTCTTTCCCTTTGAAAGTTTCACTAAGTCATAAGTGTGTTTCTCATTTAAGAATTTCATCTCCTCTTGCATGGCTTTAACCCACTCACTTTTATACTGGTGAGACATGACTTCTTTAAAACATTTTGGCTCCCCTTCATCTGTAAGCATCACATACTCATATGGAGGATATCTAGTGAAAGGTCGTCGTTCTCTGGTCGATCTCCTCAATTCTGTCTCAATTGGTGGTGTAGGTGGTTCTGGAAATGCTTGGCCAACTAGTTCTACTGGACCATCATTATTACCCTCTCCAGCTCTCACATGATCATCATGAACTATAGGTGGAGAAACTGAAGTTGGAATAATAGAAATCTTTAGAGATGAATGAGGCTCATCAAAGATACAGATTTTTACATAGAGAACCTAAAGTAGAAAAAATTACGGGACCCTATTCCGATATAATCTTCCACTATATTAATGGGATTACAGTGCACATTCTTCTTTAGATAATACTAGAGGCTAACAACATAAAGAATCTTAATATTCTTAGCTTACAGTAATAACTTAATATCTATCTCTCTAACAAGTGAATAATATCTCAAATAACAGCCAAAGAGATGATAAAATAAAAATTAAAACCAGTAAAATTGTAGAGAGCGATACCAGGAACTTAACCTCAAATTTTGAGAGAAATCAGAGTTAATTTCGCATTCTAATCATTTAATCAAATATTAAAATCTTATCTCCAAATTGTAATAGCCCACCACGGTCTTTTTCTCTCTTTCGACTTTTCCCATAATTGCTTAGGGCACCCGCCTTCACTTGCTTTTGTAATACATTTTTTTGGTTAATTTCATCTTAGTCCAAAGTCTAACAATAATTACATATAAAGTAAGAATTTGTGAATATAGGCTTTTGGACTCTCAAATGAGATAGACCCAACATATTGAACTTTTGAAAATTTTTATGTGCATTTGGATATTGCCCCACTATTAATTTGCAATACCAAAAAGGTCCCTTTTGCTAAATTTTTAAAATATAAAAAGGTCGCATAGTAAAAGAGTGCTTTATGTCTCTACACTACTAAAAAAAAGCTCAACAATGATGGTTTTTTGACAGTCATGCACATTATCAAATAACGGTTATCTAACTGTCATTGAAACCTGTGTTAAGAAATTATTGATGACAATTTTTTCATGTCATGAATTTTATGATATATTATCCGTCATAAATGATATATTATCCGTCATAAAAACGTCATTAGCATATGACTAATATTTATCATTAAAAAATAGATATTTTATTAAACTAATAATAAAATTAATGAAAAATTATATAAAATTAAAAATTAATTTGGCGGAAATGCTTTTAATAAATAATTTGGCGGGAAATATCGTTTTTTTTACACCAATTTTCTAATTTTGTTTTTTAATTTTTTGGTGCCAATTATTATTATTATTATATTATTATCAAATAATATATATAATATGTTATTTTTTTTATATATAATATAAATATAATTAAATTGCTAAAAATATAAAGTTGGCCAAAAGTCATCAATAATTTAGAATCCAAGTATCACTCTAAACATTCATCTTAATTATCATTTATAAAGTAATAACTAACGTAAGAAATTGTTCCCCAGCAAACTTATAAAATAGAAATTTGAACAAGAAATTCTGCTAGAACACATATAAGCTTCAGCAAGTCCACAAATCCACAGCATGAACACTTGGAGAAATTAGCATCAACAAATTAACGATCAGCAACACCTGCAAAATGCAAAAGCAATTACAATTACAAGCTAAGATTAAGCATAACCAAGCCACTAGCTCAATTTGCATGGCGCTTAACCACTAGCTCAATCGTCAAAACAACCTTTCAAAGCAAATTAACCAGCAAGCAATGTTCAAAGCAAACCTTTCGAAGCAAGTTAACCAGCAAGCAATATTCAAAGCAAACCTTTCAAAGCAAATTAACCAGCAAGCAATGTTTAAAGCAAACCTAGAAACTAAAATTATCCTGAGAACTCAATCAACACAAAAAATCATCATAACTTGAACAACGCATCACTCATCAACTCATCGCTCATCATCACGAGTCATCAACCTAGCAGTAACTCCCCAACACAGCAATCTCAATGACAAATTTCCATAACAATATGAAGATAACATGCATGTTACAACTTAACCATCACCACAACTCCTGATCTAAACAATCTCATATACAACATGCACATTTAAAGTCATGAATCATCACAACTCCTAAACACAGCATTCTCATACAATATACAATTGGTTTCCAAGTTTGAACTAAAATTTAAATTTAAATTTTGCAATATTAACTGCCAGCTGCTCAACTTTGCCAAAGTAAATAGTCCAAACCAGTAACTATAAACTAATTACTTGCAACAGATCAGCAGCAACAATCCAATTTTCTAAATAAGAGATCGGACATAATCCACCCATTCATACCACACCTCATCCATTTCTTCCTGGGTGTATACTGCTTTGCCATTGAACTGCAAATTGGAAAATGCATTCAATATTAAATAAATCACCAGAGAACACATAATACAGTGAATTATCTAAAACCATAAAAAAAGAAAATATTTACATTATTCAGCAATAAACTTGCATCAGCAATTATGTCTCTCATATATAGTATGACATAGTATCTGCAGTCATATGAACCTGGTTGTACCAGAGCCTAAAATAAATAAAGCCACAACAGTGAAAATACTAAAGAAAAAGTTCATAAAGCAACAAATGTACTAATATACACTGGTATGAAGTGTAGAAACATATATTGAAAAAAGTAATCATTTATTTGTTACCTGAACAGTTTTTAAAACAGGGTGAAATCTTCTTTTACTAATCATGGCTGCAAACATGTTGAATCCACTACAAATTTTATACATATAGTATCAGTAATATCCCATCTTTGCTGCCACATCAATCAAAACGAAGAACCCAATGGGCTCTATAACAGAGCAACAACTTTAAGTTAGCAGTGTATAGTTAACAGGCTTTCAAAAAGGGTTGCTGAAAAAATGAAATAAATATTAAATAAATGACACTACCCAGTATTATAAGGAATGAAAATAAGCTGACACTTTCCAGCTACAGCCAAACGATCAGAAATTGATTGTGTTCTCTGTAGACGGGACTCTAGCGGATTTTCATGTACAACCGTTATAATCTTAGCAGGATTCAAGAACCCAAAAGGCTTCCCCATCTTATCAGCTGGCATCTTATCATTCAAGCACCTAATATTATTAATAAATAAATAAATTAATATTATAGTGTAACAGTAAAGTCATTTACTGATTTATTTGTATAAATATACTTTGCCATGTAAAGGATTAGGTTGTTGAGGCTTATCCATTCCATTTGGCACAAGATTTTACAATCACTTAACCCAATGTGAGCAAGAAATTCTTCTGCAAATACCTCTCTATCAAGTGGGTGAGAAAGTAACTCCCATCTGGAGGCAATGGCACCTCACATAAGCGAAAAAGATATTGGAATCTAGGATTTAATTCTAATTGTTTCTAGTGTTGAGCAATTCGCTGCCTCGTCCTACTCTTTGAGATCATTGCATTATGCTTTTTATTTTCATTCTACTGGTTTCTCTTCCTTGGACTTCGTGGCAGTTCAAGCATGTGAGGTGGTGCTTGAGCTTTATTATTTGGAGTGCCCTTTCTTTTTTATTTTTTTGGGACTTGGTGACAGTTCACAGAAGTCTTTAGGTAACTCAATTACTGTTTTAGGTTTCTTCTTCGTCGGGGTGCCCTGCCTCATTCCTTGGAGACCAACCATTCTTTTTTGGAGTTTTAGTTGTATTTATTTTTTGTGGATGGGGAATTGGTTTTTTGGGTTGAGGTTCAACAATATCTTGGTTGTCCTGCCTCCTTATCTAATAAAAGACAGAACAAAGTCAAATGTGTTAGAAAACAACACTGTGATCTGTCACTTTTGAAAATTAATTCAACTTAATATTGGAAAGATATGAATACTATACTGTTATGGCTATATTTTTGAGTTTACGAAGTTTATGTTCATGTATATTCAAATGAGTAAATATGCATGGAAAAGGAAAAGAAAATGATGTTGAAAAAATTAGTCATGGATAACATAAAAAGGAATTTATATTACCCGTGGTTCATCAACTGCAACAGCTGGATTTGTCAACAGCTGGATTTGTCTTTATATTATTGGCATGCATCGGTTCGGCAACTGCAGCAGCTCGATTTGTCTCCATATTATCAGCATCATGCATGCAACTCGGAGTATCGAAGTAAATAGAAAGGCTTACAAACTTTGCAGTCCCTTGCATATGACCATTTTTTGGGACCTTCCTCAAATGCTTCGCAAGCAAATCATTTTAGCCATCTGAACTGCCATCTAATCGTTCATACCTCTGATAAGATATTCATACAAGTAATAAAATAAATGAAAATGAATTTGATGTTTTGGCACTTACAAGTGAATCGACGATCAATTGAACATTGGATGGTATCCTCTGTTCTTTTTTCTCCTACCTCGAATCTAAGTTAGATTCCTATCTACTTGATCTTCAGACAGACTAGTTTTTGAATGCTAGGAAAACAAGTTCGGCCCAAAAAAATAAAAGATAAATAATATCAAAATTTCATAAAACAAGTTGGCAACATTGGTAGCATGTCAGTAGTAAACATTCGAATAAAGCAAAAAGTACTTACAAGTTCTTCCAACATGCCAACATATCCTTGCCAACGTATCCTTTTCGGCTCAGACAATGGTTGTACTTGTTATGATCACACATTTCTTGTTTACTTTTCCTCAGTTTCTATTAATTAATAAAACATAAACTTACATGTAATGGTCAGATACTTGAACGAGTGTAGAGAATTAATCTCCTTGAAATATTTTGACATAAACATAATTTATATAGAAAAGATTCAGTTTACCAAGTTAATACAGCTTAATTACATATCGCAAATGCATCGATACTATGACTTTGGATGAAAGCATCCCAATCTGCTTGTTTAATGTGGTAATATAGTAAAGGAGGTTTCCTCAACTTTTTATGATCATGCATGTTTGGCAGAATGTAATTTTTCATCAAGTTGTGCTTAAAATTCCTAAATGAAGATCCAATGATTGTAACACTTGCTTTTTCTTCCTTCGTGAATAATATATCACCTCTGCAACACGGTTAAATATTTGCAAACCTCATCTTAGAAAGGAAATAGAATTACCTGTCAATATTAGGTAAATTTTAATTATTTTGATACCCTAAATAAATTTCCATAAGTGCATTTTTGTAAGTCTCTAGCGCTAATCGCCAATCTTTGTATATGATTCGCATGGATGTACGAGCCAACACTCCAAGGAAACTGGACAGTGTAATGGCCTCCGATCCACAAGGAATACCATATGCATTATATCTCAGCTCAATCTTCCCATCCTTCATCCTTAAATTTTCATTCCCAGGATTAAGATTCAAACCTCTTTCTGTTGAAGTTTCTCTTGAACCTTCCACCTCTTCTTTTTCAGGTTCACCAACCTCATCATCAAGAAGATGAGGAGGAATTAGTCCTTCAATATCAATTTCTTCATTGTTTTGCATTTCATCCTTTCTATGCGAATATCCCCGATTTTGTTCATTACTGACAGGCTCATTATCATCAAAATCCATTGTTTGCTAACCACTCAGAAAGGGAAAAAACTTAACATTAAACAAACATATATTGTAATAATTGGTAACATGTCAGTAAAACAAGTAATGAAAAAATCAGAAATGCAAAACAGCAGCTGCTTACATGCATGGCAAACAATAAGATAAGAACAGTAGCTAGCTATATAGGAAAAATGGGAAATATAAACGGATAAAGACAATAAAAACACCTGTCATTGTTTAATCTCAATGGCCTCAACACCATCACATGCATATTCTTCTCGATTGCATTAGTAGAGGCATCAATCATTAGTAGGCAATTTTTTAGTTACTGGAACATGTTTCTTCATGCTATGCACATCCTCATCATTTTCAGTAACTGGCATACCTCTGAAAGGCATGAAACAAACTATTGACCACTTCTTATCAAGTGGGTCGGTCGCATAAAATACTTGCTTCGATTGTGAAGTTAAAATAAAGGGTTCAAACTTATGGCCTAATCGATTACTAAAGTGATAGTCAAGTTGCCAAATCTCATTAATCACTCTACAGTACGTGATATCATCGAGTATCGGATTTTTCTCTTTTGAAGTTGCTAGTTGCAATGTTTCAGCAACAACACTCGCACCACAGTTTTGGGTCACCTGGTTCTCATAACGACTCTTAGTTAGAAATGTGAAATCATTGATGCAAAAACCGAAATGCTTTAGCACACAAGGACGAGGGCCTCTTGCTAACCACCGTAAAGTCTTCAATACATTTTCATTATTGTTCACTATTTTAGAGACCTAAAAAACAACAATAAATTTAATTAATTTATGACATTAACAAATAAGATGAGAAGAATGATTTTAATTACACAACCTCTTCTGATAACCAATCTGGAAAAGTGAGGTTGTGTTTATTTTGCAACCTGTTTTTGTCCTTTGCATGACGTGGAAATTGCCTTTGCAACAAATCTATGTGATCTCTCACAAGATGTCAAATAAAAAAGGAAACCTTAATTATTAAAAAAGGCCAAATTTGGGTTGCAGCTAAATGAAAATTAAGTGAAAGGAAAATTAACCATTCATAATAGGTGCCTAATAAAGGGTTGAACTTCCTGAGTATTTGGCAGCAAATACAAATGAGCTTTGGGTCAACAACTTTTGTTCAACAAGCACTGTTTTCCCACCACTCATGGGCTTCTGAACTAATGAATTTTCTTTATGCACAAGAGGATTCCCGATTGTTTGTATGCTGGATAAGTACTTAGCATAGAATTCAAGAGATTCTTCTGCAATGTAAGACTCCGCAATGCACCCTTTAGGACAATTGCAGTTGCGAACATACCTTTAAGGGTTTTCATGTTCCTCTCAAACGCATACATCCATCATAGATAAACAGGACCACAAAGTCTTGCCTTATGGACAAGATGGACTGTTTAGTGAATCATAATATCAAAAAATGAAGGTGGGTATCATTTTTCTAACAAACACACTATTTCCCATATGTCCTTCTCCATTTGGTCCAATTTGCTTCCACCAACAACTTAGCACATATGGAACCAAAGGAAAGCACAATCTGAGTACCGCATATCTAACATGGTCAGGCAATATTGTCCGTATTGCAACTGCAAGAAACTGCTGCATATACACATAACAATCATGTGATTTGAGACCTTGTAGCTTGTAATTCTTCAATGACACCAATTATTGGAAGAATAGCTATTAGGAACTTTAATATTATTCAAACATTCACAGAATCTTTTTTCTCCCTAAAAAATAAGGTGTAAGAAGCTGCAGGAAGCTTAACACGATTCTTGTTTGAGAAATCAGGTTGCAATTCCTCCCTAATCTTCAACATCTGATTTAAGTCCATCCTTTGTCTTTCTCGGAATATTGAGCAAAGTACCATAAATGCTTTCACACACCTTTTTTTTCAATATGCATAACATCTAACAGACGTCGAACAAGCAAGTGCTGCTAATAAACACGTTTATTGTTTGAGAAATCAAGTTGCAATTCCTCCCTAATCTTCAGCATCTGATTTAAGTTCATCCTTTGTCTTTCTCAAAATATTGAGCAATGTCCATAAATGCTTTCGTACACTTTTTTTTTCAATATGCATCATATCTAATTGATGTCAAACAAGCAAGTGCTGCCAATACTCTTAAGTTAAAGAATATTTACTTTTTCTTCCAACAATTTCTTGTGTTACAAGAGTCATCATTCTTCCGCTTCTTTTTTCCCCCCCTTTACCCTATTTATTCTCAATACCTCTAACCATTTCCCACACATCATGGGATGTCAACAGTTTAGGAGGTTCTCATTTGTCCACTTATTGTTGAAGGCCTTCTTCTGATATTGAAACTTATGATTCTTGGGAAGAAAATGACGATGCCCCAGCTATGCATTTTTCTTACTATGTGACAATCTACAAGGAGTTATGTCGTCACCACAATATGGACAAGCATAATACTCTTTCATGCTGCACCCCGACAAGTTTCCATAAGCTGGAAAGTCGTTTGTTGTCCATAGTAAGACAGCCGTAGATTGAAGAATTCTCTTTTATATGCATCATAAGCCTCCACACCAACAACCCACAAAGACTGCAAGTCCTCGATTAGTGGCGCTCAGCTGACATCAATGTCATTGCCTGGTTGTTATGGTCTGGAAATCAACAATGACAACATCATGAATTTCCTTTTCATAAAAACCATGGAGGAAGATTGTAAGTTACAAGAACAACTGTATATACTACTTAGCGAACTATGTGGATTGATTCCATCAGCCAAAAGGGGAAGGCAGAGATTTTTAAACTCAGAGGCAAAGTTAGGCCACTTGTCATCCACTGACTTCCAAGCCAGTGAGTCAGCCGGATGACGAAGCTTACCATCAATCTCTCTTTCATTTGCATGCCAAGTTAAGTCCTTGGCAATTTTTGGTGATTGGAACATTCGCCTAAATCTAAGAATAGGTGGGAAGTACCATAAAACTTTGGTCGGAATTCCTTTCCTCCTTTCCCATATTTATCCTTTGAATAGTCTTTTTTCTTCGGTCGAGATACTCCACAAGTAGGACATTCAGAGAGGCTTGCATATTCTTTCCTGTATAATATGCAATCGTTTGGACAAGCATGTATTTTCTTATACTGTAATCCCAAGGAAGACATGTCTTTTTGGCCTCATATGCAGAGCTAGATAATGTATTGTCCTTAGGTAACATGTCACCCAATAGACTCAATAAATCATTTAAGCTAGAATCAGACCAACCATATTCCCCTTTCAAGTTGTATAAGTTGACCAGTGAACTTAACCTAGTATATTTTTCACAACCTGGGTATAAAGGTTTCTCTACATCTTTTAAAAGTGATTTGAAGGCTGTAAGTTCATCATCGCAATGTTACTAAGCATCAATCATGTCTACTGCCTCATCCTGATTAAAGTCCATATATGGTGGGTCTACTTGGCCACCTATGTCACTAATTTTCATATTAGGTTCGTTTTCCCCATGCCAAGTCCTAATGGTGTAACTCTCATAGAAACCCTTAAAAAATAAGTGATCTTTCATTATCCTAGAAGGATGAAATGCAACATTTCGGTATTTCGTACAAGGACACCTTATAATATCACTACTATCAGAGTTTTCAAGAGCAAACACCATAAACATATTCACCCCAACAATATACTCCACAGACCTTCTATCATAAGGTATCTAACTCTTATCCATTTTTCATACCAAAATAAGATGCTGATACAAATATCAAAACAAGCATTCAATAACATTCAGAAAACACACACATATAACTTTTTTTTTTTTATTCACAATATCTACTATTGATCAACTCCTACCATAGTAAGTGAAACCAAAAAAATAACACATCATCATTACTCTGGACTGGTTTACATAAATTTGGTTGTTTTTCAGCTATTGTCCTACATCATTATTCAATTTTAATTCATATCAAATTATTTAAAGTCACTAATTAATTATTTCATATCAAATATCAGAGCCATTGAATGAGGCTACCCTAGCCAACAAACATCTACAAAATGTAACCACAATCCATCCAAACGAGGCAAACATGACGAAAAACACTAGGGGAAGACTTGTACGTGGCTTGTTATATTGACAATACAAACTAACATGGTTCCCATTCAGGTTAACCACCAGAATTTATGTCGCCAGTTTCTTGCCAATATATAGTGAATTCACCACAAGTTTATGAACTCAGTAAAGGTTGATAACTTATTAAATTTTGAAGTCAGCAGTTACTTATTTCATATAAAATATCAGAGCCACTAAATAAGGGTGTCCTAGTCAACAAACATTTATAAAATTTAACCATAAGCCATCCAATAAAGCATACATGACGAAAAACATGAGGGGAAGACTTGTACGTGACTTGTTACATCGACAATACAAACTGATATAATTCCCATTCGAGTTAACCACCAGAATTTATGTCACTGGTTTCCCACCAATATACAGTGAATTCCCCACAACTTTATGAACTCAGTAAAGGTTGATAACTTATTCAATTTTAAAGTCAACAATTACTTATTTCATATAAAATATCAGAGCCACTAAATAAGGCTGTCTTAGTCAACAAGCATCTATAAAATTTAAACACAAGCCATCCAAATAAAGCATACATGACAAAAAACATGAGGGAAGGACTTGTTCGGGGCTTGTTACACCAACATTACAGGCTGACGTAGCTCCCATTCAGGTTAACCACCAAAATTTATGTCGCTGGTTTCCCGCTGATATACAGTGAATCCCCCACAAGTTTATGAACTCAGTTAAGGGTTCTGCTGGATTTCGAATAACTTATTATTTGTATAGTATGTTAAGTAAAAGAAGGAATTAATAATATACTTGCTCCTACGGTTTTAATGCTTTTGCTTAATTCAAAATGGTCTCTTCACCAATCCAAAGAAATAAATACCATAAAACAATGCTTTATTTGTGTTTGTCGTACACACATATGCTAATAAAGTTCTAAAACATTCAGTATATGCACAAAAATTTACCATCGCCAACACTATTTCTGAGAGTAACTCATTCAATGTTTAGTGGGTTTAGAAAAACCAAAACTGAAAATGATTTTAAAAAAATCAGGCAGCGGACTGTATAATTTTTCATGATACAAACAACATCAAAGTAGGCATTCCAGACCTTTTCTGATACGAAACACAGATATTCACATATAATATCATCATTATTTCACTTACTAGAGAGCATTTTTTCCGTTAAATGAATAAATAGTCAGAACAATTTGTCATATTTAAATCACAGCCATTGCATAAGACTGTCATAGCCACAGAAACCAACACACATATATGCAAAGCATGCATCCATTAACTACCTAACCATCAACTACCTAACATGCATTCAAATATAAAAAAGATCGTAGGTGACAAACATAATAAGAAAAGGCAGTATGATTGAATCACTTTACCTAGTGTGTCGTCACTACACCTTCAACAGCCTTGCTTAGCTGAAATGGCCTCGTCTTTAGTGTGTGTGTATTAATCAAAACTTCAATGGCAATCTTCAGTTGAAAAATGCTAAAATATAATTCTAGGGGACCCATGTGTTGTGAGAATGTAAAACATGAAGGCCCTTGTTGGCTAAGATGCCTTGCAATGTTTTAACAAAATAATAAATTTGAAAACAAACGAATGTTGAATGGATGGCCTCCAATATTTAAACTAATAAAAAAAGTGCATTCAATAAAACAATTTACCTGGATAATAATGTTAACGAATAATGATTGAAGAAAAAAATGATGGTCCACTAGACATTGTGGCCTGCATGTTGTTTTCGAGGACCACAAACAAAATAACCTTTCTTAAAAAGACAATTTCGAAAACAATGTTAGCCGACCATAATCCACGTACAAATTAGTAGAACAACAAGCACATAATGACAAATTTCACTTACAATTTATCCAAAAGAAGAATCAACAGTATAATCAACTACTAAATATGACATGCAGCACAAAAATAACAAATTTTTCCCTAAAGCAAAAAAATCAGTTTCTAATTCTCTAAGTCAAGATTTAATTTGACATGTAACACCCACGGTTTCAACGATTACAACATACTAATTGAAAATTAGGATTTACTGAATAACTAGGGTTTCAATACCTCACGGCTGATTTTCAATGAGATCTGGGTATGACTGGGCTGAGTGATGGAGGTCTTTGATTTCTTCAGCTGTTGATTTGAGGGTTACGGCTATGACTGCTTTTTTTTTTTTTTGGGGCTGTAAGCAGTTATGGCGACTGTGATATTTCTTCTTCTTCAGCAATGACGGTAGTTTATGAGGTTTAGGACTGAGAGAGAAAGACGATGTTTGTGATGGTTAGGGCTCAGAGATCGACGCGGCGGCCAATGAATGACGGTGGTTGTGACTGGTTTAGTGGGTGATATTGGTTTGTGAAATGCTTCAGTGATAGAGAGGGCTGCGAGGGAGAGATGGCTGAAGCGCTTATCAGTGAGAGTTGAAGCGTTCATTCCAAATGGAGAAGACGCTGAAATCGATGGGATGCAAAATTTTCGAAGTGTCAAAACTTTCTATCTTCAGCTTGAATGACACCGTCTAACCTTTTTCTTAAATAATAAAAAAATATAAATAATGGCATTTTTATAAATAAATATATTTCTGTGTTATAAAAGTTTAAATAAATCAATTTTTAAACTAAGGTAGGCATCGGTTCGGTATAGTTCGGTTTTGAAAATTAAAAAAATTATTTTTTTTAAATCGAACCAAAACTGATAAGTCGGTTTCGGTTCGGTTTCAGTTTTCAATTTTAGTTCGGTTTCGTTCTCTTAACAGTTTTATTTAAATAACCGGTTTTAATTCAGTTTCAGTTTTAGTTCACCTTTCCAAATGAGTTCTCAAGCCAGAAGTTCCTTTAATACTTTCACATACATACTCATTCTTACAATAGTTACACTTTGCTTTTTTTCCTCTAGGTAGTTTGAAAAATGATTCCTAAACATCCGATCTTAAACGCCGGCCTATTTTTTCATTCGAAATAACCTCCTCAAAATCTTCTTTCATAATCTCCTCTACAACATTATTATTTTCTTCCATTTTGTACACAAAGCCTACCATAATCAATGTAAAATAAATAGAATAAAATAATTAGCAAATTTGTATTCACAAAAAAATAAAAATTACTGGAATTTTGGACTAAAATGAAAATTTTTCAGAATTATAGTATTATTTTTAATATCAAAAGTTTTGGCCCAAAGTGTAAATAAAATAAAATAAGTTTTGTGGTTTATCATAATTTCATAAAATTTTAGGGATTAAATGATATTTCACGGTATTGACTTTCAATCAAGGACTATTTTACAAACAAATTAAGCCACAAGAGAATTTTTATACGTAAATATTTCCTAAATAGTGGGTTGTAATAAAATTTTAAAAAATAAAGGAAACTACATGATAATATTCCTCTATTATCTTCAACATTTCGTCTCTCTCTGTTCGCCCAACAAACAGCAGCACAGTTGACAGTATAAAAATCAAAAAATAAAAAATCTAAAAAAATTATAGTAATATACACACATCCTAACATGCATAATAAATCTAAATATTATCAATAATTTTATGTAATAATAATAAAAAAGACAAACATAAAATAACAAAAGTGAGATCTTGCTTCTCAGATCTATTTTCAAAAAAAAAAAAAAAAAAAGAAAGCAGAGCAAGAGCAAGAGCAAGTTACCTAGCTGGGTGGCTGGCGATGAAGGGATGGAAGGAACGGCAGCGGCAAATCGGTAGCAAGGGTGGGTGGTTTCGGCTAGAGAGAAGAAGTAGAGAGCAGACTCAGCAGAGGGGAGATCGAGAGAGACGAGAGAGTTAGAGAGATCTAGAAAAAAAAAATGATTTGTGAGTTAGTATATATATATGTTGTAGTGAAATTACAAAAATACCTAATAATAGTTCGGTTTGGTTTTTATAATTTTTTATTCGAAAACCGAATCGAATTGAACCGAACCATTTCGGTTCGGTATTTAGTTAAAAAACTAAACCGAAACAAAAAAAAAAAAAAACAAACTGAATTGATTTTTTCGGTTCCGATTTGGTTTGTGCCCACCCTTACTTTAAACGACGTTGTTTAAACTCACGACTAATACTTGTCATGTTTTGCAAATAATTAAAAAAATATTAACTGAACATGACATGTTTCGATCAATAATATATAACATAAATTTATAAGTCACGAAAATATCATAACAACTTGACAAAATTATATTAGTTACAAAAGTATTATTTTTTCATGATACGTACATGACAAACTGATATCTCTCACAAATTTTATAATAAAAACACATTTTTCTAGTAGTGCTAGCTCATCAGTTAGCACATATTTTGGATTATTGACTTTTTCTTTTCCAATTCTTCATTCCTCTTTTCTACCATTCTTCACTCTTTACTCCTCTTTTATCTTTAAAAAAAAAATCTATTTCAAAAAGTTTACTACTAATTTGTTGTTGTAGTTATTTAGGTAAACCCTCTTGATTGACTCTCATTTCTTTAATTTTTTTCAAAATTTCTCTTAGATGAAAGAGTTCAGATTATATTTTGAAATATTTTTGATTCTCGCATTATAGTGTATATAGATGAAGAGTTTATCCTTTGAACATTCTCAACAAATGAAAGCACGCATTGAAATAGTTGTAACCATATAATGAGATATTTTAATGAATTCAGATTTTGTACTTATTAAACTTTTTATTTAAAAACAAAAATTATATTATTGTTTGAACTCTTGGCATCAGCACTATTGGCTACAACTTGAAATTCACTCTACCAGGGTAGAAAACAAAATTACTACAAGGACAACACAAAATGGATTGGCATGCATGTGTGTCATCGTCAAACAATTATTCTCCTAAATCCATTTGAATCTATTAGGTACATTTGTAAATTAAACACCACAATGCCTATATAAAAAAGTGCATTATTACTAAAAGGAAATTATCATCTAGCCGTCTAACTTTCATGGAAATGTGTGTAGACCCTAAAGTTTGATAAATTTTAACATTTGTAAATGTGTATGGAAACAAAAATGTTAGGATTTTTATTATTGGCATCAATGGGTTAATAATATTGCAATTATTTATTTCTTTTATTAAGGATTTGTTTCATTTTATTAGAGATTTATTTAATCTTGAGAATTAATTAAGATTAGATTATGTGAAATATATTAGAGAATATTTTTAGAGGTATAAAAGAGGAAATTGATGTGTAAGTAGGATTCCATATCAAAGAGTTTCAAATAAAGATGACTACTACATTTATAAGTATATGAAATTGTTTAGGGAAGAAGTAAAAGATTGATAACAAAGTGACACGTGTTGATACAACAATTTTATAACTACAAAAGTCATCAAGAGGATACTAGCATACGTCAAGTAGCCTAGGTACTTCAAATGGTATGCGGGGTATGCTACGCAAGGGTAGAAAAGTTAGAAAAAATCCAAAAAGTGTCAAGTGCCTAAAGAGTCACTATCACAAAAAGATTGATCTTTAGCAAAGAATGAGAAATTAATAAAAGAATATTATGCTAAAAAGAGGGGACAACAAGCTGCCATGCTTGCAAACATGCCAAAAAAGTAGTCACAAGATAGTAGGGATCATCTGTCCTCGCCTGCCATGCCTACAACTGCCTGGCAGCCTCAATAGAGGTACAGGGACCACCCACCTATGCTTAAAACGTGTATGTGCCTCAAACTTGCTCTTCAAGCATGCATCAAAGCTCTAAAAATCATGAGCACCCAAAGGACATGAATATTCATTAGTGAGAGAGAATACCAACAAAGATGTGCCACATGGCATGATTGCCAGGGTACACTATACGAAGATGCTCGGGTTCTATTTTTCTCGTTCACTACCTCCACACACACCATAAGGGGCTGAGGCTTTCTTCAACGTTCAGCCACCATTATAGAGAGTTTTCAAACTCTCAAATGCTAGATAACCCAACTCTGACGTGAGCGCTAGAGTATGGTTGCCAGCTACTGCTGGCTTTACCGCTAACCTCCTTTCTTCATTTTGTAGGTTAGCCAAAAACTGTCCCTTTTCAAATTTAAGCCTCTCACAGCACTCTCATCTCTTCTATTCTCCCCCAAGCTTCACTTAAGGCCGTAATGAATAGTACACCTCGACTATGCGAGGCACCTCTATTACCCTAATACAGGTTTTATTATTTTGGCTAGATTTCTTTGTCTCTTTTATCTTCACCTCAAAATCTACAGGAGTGAGATGTTCTGTGATCCCCTATTCTCATTGGGATAAGACAGTAGTGTTATGTAATGATCCGTGCTTCCGTTACCTATGAATACATTTTCTTTTCAAAATGTGATGATGTGCATTCTCCTTATTTTTATTCACTTTTTCAATCATAGAATGTAGATGTTGTTCAATTTTTGCCATTAATATAGAACCATATTTATTGTTGTATGATGCTTTTTCTTATGCATCTTTTAGTTATGATCGCCTTATTATAGAATAGGTTAGGGTACTTAACTTGTCTTGATCATGACAATCTACTCGAGGTTAAAGTTAGTGAAAAGAATATAAAGAAATCGTGAGCAGCTTTTCAAAATAATTACAAAAATGCAACTGTTGAACAAAAATAGGAAGGGTCAAAGAAGACCCAAGGGTAAAGTAGACCAGTATACCCCAGCGTCATGAGGCTCTGTTAAAGTACGTATACGCCCACACCTCCATTCTCTTACTTGAGCATAGTAAGGAGTAAGCAATTCAAAAATGAATGACAATCACAAGAATTGAACGTCCAAAAGAAAAGAGGTAGGCAAGCAGTCACTTTATTATTATCTAGTTTACTAATGTTAGCTTAAAGCAAATGGCAAACATGAGTTCTTTGACCATTTTGCGAAAAAGGGGCCAAGAAGTTCATCAAAAGAACTCTTCAGAAGAACAAGAAATGAATTTATTATTTATTTTTACCACACTAATTGTAATCTTTCATTCTTAGTGGAAATGTCATGATGATGCTTTCATTATTGATTATAATTTTTGTTAAGATATGCAACAAGCTTGTCACAAAAATCACCATACCAACAATGAGATTAAGTCAATAGGTACCTAAGGTACCCCAAGTACGAGAAATATTCCTCATATGCCTTAAGGGGTACCCGAAAAGTCTCCATAACACTTGCTTAGCCAAATGTCGAGATATAAAGCTACAGACAATGAAGTTAATTGCACATCAACCAAGTGTATCACAAAAGTTTAATATAGTCAGCAGCAAGATTGTCGGAGCAACCTTGTGACAGAAGACAATCCAAATACATCAAAATGAAACATCATAACACAAGAACAATACAAAGAGTTATAGAGACATCATTTTAAGAGTCTCAAAAGGTTACACGAAGTGAAGTCATGTAGTGGGCAAAACATCATCTCCACCATTCTTCTAAACAGGGGAATCAATGGAGGTTCCAAAGGTGGCAGAGGTATGGACCTTGAAGGCAGGAGCATTTGATAGAAGCTTTGGTCGGGGTATGATGGGTTCCCTAGGTAAACTGTGTGGGCTGTTAGATTGGGAAGCATATGACCCCTTTCTACCCTCGATCCTAAACCTCCATCGTGATATGAGTAAAACCTCTGTCAACTATTTGTTTTTGACGAGATAATAACTTATCATATTAAGCCTCTGCTTCTTCAAGATCTTTAAATATGCAGGTGTTTTCTTGAGAAAGATCATTAAGGCGCCCATTCAAGGCCTTGACCTATTGAGCAAGCTTTTTCTCATAGGATCAGCTATTTTTGAGTTCCCTTTTAATTTTTAATCTCTGCTTAGGTATTTGATGTATCACTAAAATCTCGAAGGCTATGACTAAATTAGAAGACCGCCTCTAGTAGATAAGATATGCTACAGTATTAAAAAAAAACAAAAAGAAAGCATATAAGAGATACTAATGTCGTGATAGGCTTTGAGCGCTCAGATATAACACTCGTTCAGGTCTAGTCTATCTGCCTTGGCTGCCATATTTTGAGTGATGCTCTCAGAGGTATGAGGGAAACAATCACCCAAATACGACACTTTTTTATTTGCTACTAGATCAAGTTCCCTTTCAGCAAGGTCTCCAGCCAGTGTGAAGAGAGAACCAAATTTTTTCTTTCGAGTACTTAAGGTGCCCTTGGTATTGCTAAGAGAGGAACTTTGTGACTTAGTCCTCGCGCTTGGGACACTAGGAGGTAGGTACCCTTTGAGGAAGGAGAAGCACCCAAGGTACCTAAAGAACTGCTGCTTATTCGATTGAAGAAAACATTGAAGTTTTCATTAAATGGATCCATGTCTGTTAATCACTAGACATGATAAACAAAAAAGGGCAGTTAGACAAGTATTAAGCACCATAGTAGGAAACAAAATAGAAAGCATAATGTATGAAAACTAGAAGTAGAGCATGGGTGATGATGGGTACCCCCGTAACATGGGTGATGATGGGGTACCCTACAACACCTACAAGCCATACATAAGTCACCACCAGAAGTAGACGGAAGACTCTTGTCAATTAGCCGGCTTTTACGAACCGGTTTGCACTCAGCAAATCACTATTTCTCTGTAGAAGCCCAAATCCTCTCCATAAAATCACTGATTTCTCTTCCTACCTCTTGAATGGGGCATATCTGTTTGGTCCATGTGATATCTACATGGTCCCAATGAGCCCCAGGTGAGAAGAATGATTTATATAGAAAACCAGGATAATAAGATAAAAGAGAAGAGCTGCATACTATCTTCATTGAAGGAATTTCAAACTTATACATCTTCGTCATTAGTTGGGATGCCCCTCCCTCACTCTCCATCAGCCACAAACCAATCGTGCTTGTTAAGACAGGATCTATCTCCACCAGGTTACCGTGGGCTTTGCAAGTGGCGAAGAAGGCAGTGGATAGACCAGTGGGTTTTTTCAATTGATAAAGTCCCCTCACATCCCTTTAAGAAGTATCATGCCCAAACACCTCCAACCACAGTACCTGAAGGCCCCCTAAGTATTCTTTATCTCAATAAGCATAACTAATCAAGAGCGATCCTCATATGGCTGAACATCTTTCTAATGAAAGGTTGAGGGATAGACGAAGTGCAGATCAAAATGATCAAGATGGAGGGCTATGCCATCAAATTTATGATACTCGAGATGCTTATTTACCTTAAGATGGATGGAGTGAGGAATGCTATACCTAGCTCTAATTCTCTCTAAGTCATTAGGGATAGCCTTTCTAAACCCTAAAAACATGACACTTACGAGACTTAGAGGTGTAAGTGGGTGAAGACCTAAGGGTTCTAATAGGAGAGTGTGTTTTGCTTTTAAGGGGTTTTTCTTTGGTCTTTTTCTAGGCTTGTTGGACATATTTTTTGCCTTTCAACTGAGATCCATAAGCATCGAGATTAGTTTGGGAGAACCTGGGACTATTTCGGCTAATGTGAACACCAAGGAAGGATTCCAGAACATGACTACCACTCTAAAAACTACTTGAAGGGGACTCTTTATCATCACTAATTGACAGATAAAGATTGACTCAAAAATAGGACTATCCCCACCTGAATGTTCAGGCTCATTAAACCCTTTTACATTTATCCTTTTCTTTTCAGTTCGTTTTCCTAAAACACAATACACAAATGGAGAAAGGAACCTACAAATGAAAATCTACAAACCACATGGCCCTACTAAATCTACCAACCAAATTAAACATACACCCAATGTCACAAATCCAACATAAAAGAGGGGGAAATGGGCAATTTCAAACAAAATCCAAAGAGAAAAACCATCATAATCGTGCAAAGACCAAGAAAAAGAAAAGAATGAGGAAAAAGATACTTGAGATTCACCGAATCAATAAATCTGAGCTGTTGGGAGTCGGATTAGAGAGGTATGGAGCTACATTTGCCCAAAAGAAAAGATAATAGTGGGAAAAATTGGATGAAACGAGAAAATCATAAAAAATATGTAAGAAAAGAGAGAAGGAGATTAACTGTACCTGGTGGACACTAAAGATAGAGGAACCAGGGCTGTCACTATTATAGATAAAGAAAAAAAAAGAGAAAACAAAAAGATTTTCAGGGGTCTTGGGTATGGAAACAAACAAAAGAATGATCAGAAGACGGGTGAGGTTGGACACATCAAATGCCAGAGAAAAGAAGCCGAAGTCATTACTGTTGGACAAAAAAGGAGAAAAAATGTTTAGAGAATCTCACATGTAAAGGAAATTGATGAAAAGAAGGAGAAATAATAGATATAAACAAGAAAGAAGAAGGAAACCAAAAGACCTAATCGTTGACATTGGTAAGGAACGAGAATCATCATGTGCATAGGGATGGGAAGAAACTGGCTAGGGATTTTCACCAAAAAGAGGGACGAAAGAAAAAGAAGAAAGAAAAGAAAATAAAAACGGATGCCGTGTGGGAGAGAGGAGCGTTCACTTAAACCAAGGCAACAAGAGAGAGGAAAACATTTGACAGGAAACATGGCTTGAATTGAAAAATGTGAAGATAGCAATTGAAAGAACTTGATAATTTTTAAAATTCAAAAACAGTAAGAAAGATAAGACAAATGTGGGGACAGTTAAGCCCCACTGCACTTCTTTTGTCAAAATAAGTTCTTGAAATGCCAAATGTAAAAAAACAAAAGGAAAAAAAGAGGACATTTCCTAACCTTGGGAATTCACATGGTCAGCCAAAAGGGAGGTAGACGAGATATATCCTTTTTTACTCAACTCTTTAGGAAGAAGGGCCGAATGTCACCACAAGTCATTGACAATTCTTCTATGAGTGTCTTTTGCCTCAATTATTCCTACCATAAAGAAACTAGGTAGATGTTGTTTGAGAAAGCAGTGGGAGACTGAGTAACAAAGCGACACATGTCAATACAAGAGTTTTATAATGACAAAAAGTCATCTGGAGGATATTGGCTTATTTTAGGCACCCCAAATGATGCCCAGGGTATGCTATGCCAGGGTAAAAAGGTTAGAAAAAATATCCAAAATGTCTGATACTTAAAAAGTCACTATCATTAAAAGATTGGTTGATTCGTTAACAAGGAATGAAAAGTCAACAAAAGAATATTGTATTAAAAAAGAGAGGATAGCTGCTGCCACACCTGTAAATTGGCCAAAAAAGTAGTCACCAAGACAAATAGGACCATCTATCTTCACCTGCCACGCCTACAACTGCCCAACAGCCTCTGCAGATGTAGATAGGACCACATACCGATGCTCAACAAGTGTATATGCCTCAGACTTGCTTTGTAAGCATGCATGAAGGCTCTCAATATCATGAATAGCCAAAGGACATGAATATTCATTGGCCATAGGGAGAAAATACTAACAAAAACACTCCATGTGGCATGATAGCCAAGGTACACTACTTTTCTCGTTCACTACTTGCACACACCACAAGGGGCTGAGGCTTTCTTCAACCTTCAACCACCATTATAGAAAGCTCCCAAGCTCTTAAACTCAAGATAACCTAACTCTAACTTGAGTATTGGAGTGTGATCACCAGCCACTACCGACTCCACCTCTAACTTCATAGGACTCTCATCTTTTCCACTCTCCCTCAAGCTTTACTTTAAGACCATAATGAGTAGCACAATTTGGCAAATTGAGACATCTCTGTTACCTAAATATAAGGTTTATTGTTTTGGCTGAATTTCTTTATCTCTTTTGTCTTCACCCTCTAAATCTGGTAAAACAATTGGTGCCGTCTTGTTGAGGAGCACACAAAAAGCCTCCATAGTGGTACCCAACTTGTCCTTGCATGTGTTCACTTACATATGGCACTTAAACAAGCCCTTAACGAATGACAGAGGATCACGAGCAATGGGAGACCACAACAGTAATGAGGTAAGTGATTTAACAAGAAGAGCATTTCAAGAAATTGACTAGTATTCACCAAGATGAAGAAATCATCTCTCATAAGCACTTTGAGAATCTTGCCTATACGATCCTTCAAACTGTGGGATCTTGAGTACCCGAATTGGTAGCTCCTTTGGCGATTCAAGATACTCCACTATAGTGAGATGATAATAAGATCATGCCACGATCTGAGGTACCTAAGGGTAGCCGGCCAAACATGAGTGAGATGATAATAAGATCATGCCACGATCTGAGGTACCTAAGGGTAGCCGGCCAAACATGGGCCACTGGCTACACGTTCCAAGTTCCACACTGTGGACTATCATGATGAATGCTCTAATGCTCTTGCTACTTCAGTAGTAGCCAGGGTACAAACTTCATTGTCTCTTTTATCTTTACCCTCAAAATCTAGTCAAAACATAAATATTTATGGAATATTGGACTCTTAAGGAAGTATATCTTAATATTCTTCTACTAAGGTTACATGTGAAATATTACTCCTATATAAAGACAAATATTTCACACATTGAAGGGATGGAGAAGACATATCATATCTTATGTAAGAGAAGTAGCCAACACAGAGACCGAGAAGAAATCTATTTGGCTACATAAAATGTTTTATATCTCTATGATGTTTTAGCCTTCTTCATCAAGTCTTCATTATATTAAGTCTTTCATTTGTTATGTTGAGGAGAACTCAACGAAAGCAACAAACATAATTGAAAATGAGGGATTCTCGCTAAGCAATGTCGACTAAGTTATATACAACGAAGTGGCAGGAAGAGCAAGGGGGCGTTTGATATTGTGTAAGTATCCAATAAGTTGTAATCTTTTCATTAATTAATGAATTACTTATTGTCTGGGCGTGGCCCTATGCATGTAAGATTGTGATTCAAACCACGTAAAAGTCCTCTTTATGCTTTACTTTACTGTAATTTATTATTTCTATCATATTTATGATAAATGAACAGTACCTATGAACAGTAACTTGTATGAGCAGTTTCACATGAACCATAATCGGTAAGAACTATTTTCATGGTAAATTAATCAAGGGAATTATTTTATATTTTTCTTCTTTTTTTTTTTTACACTTGTTTAAATAGATCTAAATTCTTCACAAGTTGTTTTAGAGCAGTGTCACTAATTTTGTTTGGTGAGATTTGGGATCTTGATCTGATTTTTTTTTATTATTAAAAACCATCCAAAGGTAGGGGGTTAGGCGGGACCCTCTTACCTATAAATTATTAAACTAAAAATAAGAATATATATGAAGGGGGACATAAACCAAAACCTCCAAGAATGAGAACAACCAACAAATGTGAAAATACAAATACAGAGCAACTGAAAAGTAAAAGATAATTAATCAAATCTTGATCTACTTTTGTATGCATGAATTTACAGAGAGAAGGATGATCTATCACTCGTCCATCATTAGTTGATGGCACCAATCAGTCATATTGGAAGCAAATAATGCTACTTTTTTATTGAATCCATTGACATAAGAGAAATGGAATGTGTAAAAAAAGGCTATATTTTACCTACCATGTCTGATTGAGATGGAAACATAATTCTTAAGCCTGTGAATGTGTATTCCAATGCTAAAATTCAAGAATCTGGCTTTAATTCCAAGGTGTTGAATGCTATTGTCAATGGAATTGACATCAATCAACATGTTTAATCTTTACATTTACAACTGCCAAGGAAGCTTGGGACATTCTTTGAGATACTCGTAAAGGAGATAATTCGGTAAACGTTCTAAACTTCAAAAAATTACAACTGAATTTAAGAATCTTAATATGCGTGAACATAAAGAAATTGCCAACTTTAATATGAACTTCTTAAGATTGCTAGTACTTCATATTCTCTTAGTAAAAGAATTTTTTTTGGAAGAATTGGTTAAGAAAACTTTGAGATGTTTGGCAGATAGATTTCTTATTAAAGTTGTAGCTATTGAAGAATAATGTGATATTAGCACTAGAATCAGAAATCAAGTGATTGGCAAACTTCAAACTTCAAACTTCAAACTTTTAAGACTAATCATTTGAAGAGGAAAGAAAAAAGTATTACTTTTCAAGCTAAGATGCGAAATTTAGAGAGTGATAGTAATGATACTGATGACGTTAATAATGAAGTTAAAGACGTGCAAAAATCCCTGGCTATGATCACCAAGAATGTTCAAAATTTGACTCGAGGGAATTCTGGGAACAACAAGAAGAGTAAATTTTCATCAAAGCTTAAATCTGCACAAAAGGGTAAATTTTCTTCTAATTCCAATTTGTTTGACACTAAGTATTCGATGCAGAACTTGGATGGTTTTAGTCATATCCAAATTCAATGTCCTAATTACATTTTGAAAATTAAAGATGCAGCAAACAAAATGCAATAAGGTAAATTCTCAAATCAAAAGGAATAGTTGAGTGTTTAAACTTACTTAATAGTTTTGACTGTTTGTTTAATTATAGTACCGTTGCTACAATATCTACTATAGCATTGGGCATAATCCCTCATGCATCCTTAGTTGTCGCCTGTTGGATATCTTATATCTAAATACAACCTAACAATTACCAGTTGTTACGCTCATATTAGATATAACATTATGCGTTCTACGTTCTACTTGCCTTACAAGGTAAGTCCCTATGTCTAGTTCTTTACTAATTTTAGATCGAGCATGACCCTATTCAAATCGAGATTAACTCAACTTTGGAAACCCAATGTAAAACCATGTATTTCTTATTTTGTTCCATTAAGTCAGACATTTTTTAGATTCTTTCTCTACTAAGTCAGTTGAAATAGGGATTTGCAATAAGTAAAATCAAGACAAAATACTGTAGCAAATCCAGAGTAACACAAATATATCAGTCAAATAACCATCAAGCTTGTTTGACACTCAACCATAACAATGTTTAGTCCATAATTTGCGGTAAAATAGTAACAAGACTAGTTTTAGTAATCAAATAGATTCCCATAAATAAGTAAAAAGCAAGAAAATAAGATAAGGAATTAAGTTCCGCTTGATCTTGCGATCCCTCCCTTTTTGTTCTCCTTTGTTGCAGCCCTCAAATCTCTCTTATTCTCTATTTTTCTTTTTTAGTTTTTCTCCTTTTGTTTCTTTAATGATGGCTCTCCCTTCTTTCTTTTTGTCTGTGCCTCTTTTATAACTTAGAATTAGGGCAACCAAAAGCGTGTGACTGTGTGTCTTTCATTTTTGGAAATGTTGGATTGCAATCTTTCAGTAAACACGCTCAAAATCTCATATACAGTTGCAACAGGATTGCTGGAGCAACGACTACAGCATCTTCTCTGTTCCAAATTTTTTTTATTTTCTCTATAGCCAGGTTCTTTGGTCATCTCTGCAAGTCTATTGGTTTGAGTCTAAAAATGCTATGATAACTCTCATTTCATAGAGTTATTAATGTGATAAGAAGATTTAATTTTTCCTTTTACGTAATTTACTGGCCGACCAATTGTATAAGACATATGGTATATTAAAATTGTGAATACATAAAGAGATTGTGCAATTTTGGCACATCAAAGAGATTTAGTATGCTTGAATATTAAAATGAATTAAATCTGGGATACAATGAACATATATTGAAATTCTCTTGCATACGATATCAATTGAGACATCTCTTGCTTGGATTAGCGATTGAGATATGTTTTTTGGCTCCCCGAATAAGTCTTTGAATATGTTCATGGTCACGGGGTATATATGCCTGTATGATTGAAGATATGTGGTTATTCATTGTTTCTTTGCTCATTGCTCTGCCATTTTGACGTCGTCTCATCATGTGCGAGAGGAGATGTTGGACGTTGGTAACTGCAAAGCATTAACCATGTGCTATTTTTGGAAGTTAAGAAGGAAGTTGATATAATATCAACTTCCCACTTTGGCAAAAACTCCTTGATAATAATAACGCAGAGAGAGTGTGTGTAGCGAGATAATCTTCATCTTCTGCTCTTCTTCATTATGATCAAATAAGAATATTGAACAACTCATTAGAAAGAGAGCATTTATACTATGACTAGAGGAGAATTTACAATTGTGACTTCTTTCTGATCATGAACGTAATTCAACCGTCGAATTTTTCGCTGCTTAATTTGAGAAGAAATGTATTTCTAGAATTCTTATTATTTTCCTTTCACTTCGCAAGCTTGGCCAGTGACTTGTGAGGCTTGCCCAATTCCAGGAGATTTTCGATCGCCGGATAAGGCTTCAGTCCTGGTGGAAGCCCTTTGCATCTTCCACTGGAAATGAAACTTAGAGCCATCACCCAAGCCAACGCGAATACAAGCCATAGTATGCAGCTAATTAACAAATCCATCTTAGAATTGAAGTTAATATATTGATTTCTCTTTATTTGAAGCTATCATCAACACCGTCCCCTTCACTTTCTTCTATGGTAGTTGGATTCTACAAGTTGCCATTTCAAGGTCCAACGAAGCATGAGACTTGAACCGGAGTTGTTCCCAGTCCCCACTCAATTAATTACCGACAAATAATTACACGACGTCCATGACACTACCGACGGATGTGGAAAAATCAAATAAGGGCATTATTGAAATTTTATGAGTCAATTAACAGAAATTTAGTGAAATATATTTTTTCATGGGGTGGGGCTATTTAAACCCATCAAACTACTCATTAAACCCACTTTTAAAAATAATTCTTTATGATTAAAATACCCCTAAATTAAATTACAATTATGGACATTAAAATAAAATTAAAAAAAAAATAGAATTTTTTCTCTTTGAACCCATCTTTATATTCAACATAGTTTTATTAAACTCTAATCATATTTTCATTAAACTCTAATCAATTAAGAGGTGTGATTCTTCTGTCAAGCCATATATTTTTGTTAGATGGGCACATGTGATTCACTCTTTAAATGTTTCTTTCTCATGCTATTACCCCATGGTCATAAAAAATTTAAAAACTGAGCTGTCATACCCTTAAGTCTTAAGCACGATGGATGCTGCAAATTAATAGGACCAATAGAAAGAGGAATAGGAAAATCTTTATTTGCAGCAAGAATTTGCCCTTTTCACGATGTCTTCAACTTGCTTTTGTTGTAAGTGCTTTCACTGATAGTACTTTGTTTTGCTTATGTTTGAGTAATAATATTACTTCGCTTTTATTGGTAAAATTGTGTAGAAAAAAGTGTTGAATTTTCAATGAAATGTCACTATTATTATAAATGACTTTAATGGGTTTATAAATAAATTTAATAGGTTTAATGAGTAAAACCACTATTATTATGAAAATTGGGTTTAGTAAGGGCATATTAGGTATTTAAGTGGGTTTATTGAGTAAAATTAGAAATTTCAAAATTTAAGGGCGGGTTTATTTAGTAACTAGGTTTATTGAGTAATTTGGTGGGTTTAAATAGCCTCACCCTTTTTCATGGTTAAAAATTACAAAAATACTGATTTTTCATAATTAACAATGTAAAAACGTTAGACCTCAATAATTGTTGTATTCGCTTATTATCTTGACATAATTGGAGTGAAAAAGGATGATAACTACTAATTTTATATTAACATGAGAATTGAATTTAGAGCAGTGGTTGATTCTATTATCTCAAGTTTTAAATAAATTAAATAATTTTGACATTTTAATCTTTATAATTTCATTGGTGCAAGGGAGATAACATAGTTTTATCCTATAATAAGGTAAAAAAAAAAATATTGTTTTATGGAAATAAATTTCACATGGATTCAAACAACCGTTTGTTTTTTTACTTATATAATACTTTAAACATATTTTAATTTCAGTAATTTATTTGTTTTTTATGTGTATTATTTTTAACCTTAACATTAAAAATTTATCAAATATTTGTGTTAGAATAAAATTAAGTTAGAATAAAATTAAGTAAAAAATTTATTTCAACACTTAGTGTTAAATGCTCAATTGATTATTTAACTGTAACGCCTTCAAAACTATTCTTACCAACATATTTTTTTCCTACCATGTAAAATATTGTTTTTTTTAACAGAATTAATTATTTATGAGAAATATTTATCATTAAAATTTTAGAATAAATCACACTTACTACTATCAAGAAACTTTATAGTTTACTTACATAAAATAAATGATATTTTCAATATGATTTTTTTCAAATGATTTTTCTTTCTTTTAGTTTAGTCTTCATTTCAATAAGATAAGGACTTCCTCATTAGAAGGGGACTCTCTATATACAAATTTGTATTTATATATTAACAATTATATTCTTTAAATTTATATTTAAATAACTTGTATTAAAAAAATACAAAAATAAATTTCTAGTAAGTATATTCTCGTTTTCTCAAAGTGAGGATATCACTAAATTTTTTTTAAAAAAATTATGAACATTCATATATAAATAACAGTGCTCATATATAAATATTTCTTATTATTTACCTCATTCCATCCCACCCTCAAGTTTTTTAATGTGCTCCCCTTAATTTTTATATCCTTGGTCTTTTAATTTCTACTGTAAAAGTCCAAACATGGGAGCTAATCTATCACCTTCATGTAAGAAAAAATTTAAAATTTAATTATCTTATAAAGCATTCGTTATTTTATTACAGTCATATTTACATTATTATATAATTCATTATTTTCTCTTACTTGAGTTAATTAAAGAAATTTATAGTTTACTCTCCTGTTATTAGGAATTTTAATCTCACTAAAGATCTTGCAAGCAAAAACATCGAACAGATAATAACAAAAAATATATGGAGAATAAAACCAACCACACAATAAAAGAATTTACATGAAAAACTCTTATATTGGAGAAAAATCACGACCGCTGAGGATGACAAGAGAAAAATATACAATGTGAAAAATTATTACAATTACTCTAGTATTTTTCTCACACTCAAAAACTCTAATAACACATAATTTCTCAATAGACTTACCGTTTCTTTCAAATTAGAAACTGTCTACTTACAATTGTAAGAACTAATTACTGTGTTTTACAAATAAATGAATCCAACCTCCCTATATATAGTGATTACTTCTTATCGGAGAAATATTTCTTTTCTTATACTATTTGTTTTCCTTCTTGAATAAGATAAGTACCAAAGGGGAAATTACTTAAGAGGAAATTACTTATTTCTTAAATAGGAATACTTTTAAATAAGAATACTATTAAATAAGAAAAGTTGAGGAAATATTTTAATTTAGAATTTTCAAATCCTCATTGAAAAATGAGACATATTTCTTAATAATCTCCATCGTTGTGATTTTTTCAATTAGGCGACAAAACATAATCTACCGTATATTTACACAACTCGTCTCTCCATCTTCTTTATTGTACCAAAAACCACACTCATATGGGGTTTATGGGAATCACTCTACTATTGGTAAAAATCTTATCTTCTATCTAATAGCCATAATTCTCTACATCAAGAATCATCATACTCTACCTTATCCTGAGTATACATCATCGGCACATATCGATCACCTTGCTAAAAAATACCCATTCTCACATTTGGCTTCCTTGAGAGTCTTCATCTATCAACATAAAAACTACATCACGCACCTTGCATAAATGCCAAACCATGCCTTGTGTGCAAATCTTGCAGACCTGCTAGCAATAACACATCCTCTTCCATGGCACGATAAAAAGGATAAAGTAGCCTTTCATGGAGAAATGTAACACACCACTAGTTGACATTATCAGTACCTCTATCTATTGAATTAAAGCTTTGCTGAACTTGCTCTATTTCGATAATCTTCTTTAAGCTGCCTTGACTGTCTGCACCCTTTCAAGAGATTCCACCAGTGGGAACAAGGTTTACATCGATCATCGTTGCTTTCTTTATATAACCAAATTGAATCAATATACACTTGACTTGAACCTGCCACAAGCCAAATTTGATTCTTCCATCAAACTTTTCAATCTCAATCCTCAATGGATTTGAAAATCTGTTTGCAGATATAATTGCTTTGCAGAATAACCTTAAGCTCTCATACCACTTGTTAGGAAATTTTAATTTCACCCAAAATCCTGCAAGCAAAATATCTAACAAATAATAAATAGAAAATATATGGAAAATAAAGCTAATCACATAACACAAGATTTTATGTGGAAAAACTCTTATATTGGAGAAAAACCATGACCGCCAAGGACGACGAGAGAAAAATCCACAATATAAAAAATTATTACAATCACTCTAGTATTTTTTCTCACACCCAAAACCCCAATAATACCTTGTCTCTTAATTAATTATTTCTTAAATAGAAATCCTTCTGAATAAGAAAATAATTCAATAAGAAAAGACTAGAAAATATCCTAATTTAGTATTTACAAATCCTCATTGAAAAAGTACACATATATATTTCCTAACACCTTTTCTGTTAATTATTTTGCTTGTCTTTCAAACTTTGTATTTCATTATTTTTATCACAAATTTATTGCCTCTCTTTTTGGCACTCCCGTTTGGACAAATATTGACCGTGCAAATCTATGTGCACTATGTAGCAAATTGAGAATCTACGGTAAATAGGTGCTTTATTTTCGATCACATTAATATCATTGCATAGAGCTCAAAATGAGAATTGTGATAGTACTAAATTGACTTAAATCGACATCGTTTATAATTTTTCAATGATGATTGGTGGTGGTCAGAGGCGGTTGTCGGTGGTTGTTTCAATTTTTACCAACAAACGAAACAATAACAATGTAATATTATTTAAAATACAGAATCCAACCCATATACTACACCAAATATGATATTGTATTAACAATATAATAAAATATTATAATACAATATAATTTAGTGTAATCTCTAATACGGTCCAATATAATGCAGTACATCCAGGAGCAACCCTTCCCTCTAAACAACTTAGGTGGTTGCCTAGGTCCACTATAGATAAAGGCCCCTAATTTTATTCCTAAATTATAGCAATTAATTATTGTTTTGTATTTATTATTATTTCACAATTATATTCCACAAACAAACTACAAAATTCCTACAAAGTGCCCTTTTAACATTATAAGAAACAATTTTAATCCATTTATTTCCTACAAAATCTCTATTTAACATAATTATAATGTTATACATTTCATTTAAAACTCTAAAAAAGCCAGATATTTTTTAAATTATTATCCATTAATATCTTTTTCAAATTAAAAAAATTAAACAATATCTAAAATGCTTTGATGAAAAAATTGCTTTTTTTACTCTACTTTCTGCTTAAGAAAAAAAATTAAAAAAATTAATTGCAAATCAATTGTTTTACTTTCCACTGATCATTGCTGCTGAAAGCCTCAATCCATCAAAGTTAAAGTTATGAAAATCTAGATTTTATCTTTCCATTTTCTTATTAATTAGTTGTATTATTTAGTTGTTTTTGTTTCTTTTTAAAAATATTATGGTGTTGTATTCTTTTAATTATTTAGCATACTTGTTTGTTTGTTTACTCTTGTTTCACTAAAAAATAAAAAAATCTACTGGAAAATATGCATAAGGATATGAAAAAGTTAAGAAAAGAAGAAGAACAGAAAAGTTAGTTCAATCTAAAAGAGGAGCCATTGATAAAATGGATTAACTATATTGTCTACTAAGAAAGATATTAGCAAAATTAGAATTTAAATTTTTATTAATAATTTTGTATCTCAGAATGCTAGAGAAATTTGTTTTAAATAAATAGCTTTTTAATAAAATTAATACATGTATTTCACTTCAAATTTTTTGGAAGGTCTAATTAAAACAATTCGCCTATGGCCAAAAAAATGATTGAGCCGTCCCTGAGTACACCAAAAGCCACCTAACGAGTTATTAAAAAGGTTTCCTTTGAAGTCACAAGCAATTAAACTGTGAAAACGATTAAGTGGCCGGCGTCAACTGCCCTCCGTTTACTTCATCTTGACTATGATTATATAAACTTGTTAGCTCTAAATGATTTTATACTTTTGTGCTTCCTTGACCCTTCTAATATATTTAAAGATCTCACTGACAGAAAAAAAAAAAAAAAAAAAAAAGGGCTTTGATGCCTCAGGTACACCGTACACCCATTTTTGGCAAGTTACTTTCTAGTCTTTCTTATTGATTAAATAGATATTACATTGTTTCCAGGAAAAAAAATAATGTACTCAAAAGTTTTTACCAGTTATTGCATTTATGCTATCACTAATTTTAATAATCAAATTAGGTGAATTTACCGAAATATAAATGTTTGAAACAATTCAAAATCATGTGCCAAATCTTAAAATCTTTGACTTTTTCTTTTCCAGAAAACAAAAGACATCAATGTTAAAAACGAATGAAAATACAGCCATGCCATTGAAACAAATAGGCAACTTATATAGCTGGCAAAATGGGTCTTTAGGTAGTGTTTATATCGTGTCAGCTTCATATCGTGTCAAATTTAGGTCGACCCAAACACCATCCATTTAATAATTATGCCAAAATATTAAAACTCAAATCCGACACGGAAAATAAACGAATTACCTAATAATCAATTTAATATCTATATATTTAACAAATGCTACACACACCCCCCAAACTATTACACATTTATACTATTTAAAGTTTAAATTATATATATGTAAATAATATTATATATCGATATCATAAAATATACATGTATATTAACATTTTACACACTTCCACTATTAAAATTTTAAATTTATATAAAATTTTACAAATAAAACACTGTGTATATGTCCGTTTTCCATAAAAAAAATTAAAAAGAGAGAATCATGTGCAATATTTGGTTTTTAACGACAAGAACCTAAAAGTTAATTTATAAAATAGAAAATATAATCATATCATTGTTCGAGTAAATGGGTCAAGTATTTTAACCCTAACCCGACACGGAAAAAATTCGTGTCAACCTGAACCTTACCCATTTAATAATAATGTCAAATTTAACGACTCACACCCATTTATTCGTATTATGTTCATGTTGGATAATCGGGTCGTATTAACTTTTGCCAGCTCTAGCAACTTATACATAAACAAAATGGGTGCACAGTAGCGGGACCCCACATAATAGGTCGGAAGTAGCCTTCCACTACTTTATTTGGTCTTGGTAAAACATAATATATGAATTTATTATAATTAGATTTTTCCAACCTAGCTAGCTACAAACACAAATTCATTCCTGTATTTCTGAATAGGAAAATTCCATGAACATAAAGATTTGAATTTGCAACTTTTAATTTTCAGTCCTTGCTGACTTCTTGGAAGATCCACCTCGGCACTTTCATGAATTAATACAATGTTGAACAATGCCTCGAAGACTTTCTTCAATCATTTAATGCTACTCTAACTTTTTCAAATGAAATGGCAAACACATCCAATGCTTCTGGCCGCGATTTTTGGGTCAAAATAAAACAATGAATTTAGCTATTAAACTTAAGAGTCCATGAGTGCATTTTGGTAGAGCACGTGGTATAAATTGGACCGAACTTAAAAATTTAGACACTTGAGTCTTAAAAATATGGTACGATTACGTGAAAGGACTCGTAATAAGCATACTTTACTGGTAGGCTAACACACGGCCCGTGGGCCATCAATATAGCGACGAGGACAGTACAAAAAATATTAAGACTTTGTAAAGTGATGACAAATTTTTCTGCCGTGTTCTAATTTTTAAGCTTTCAAATTGTTTGGCATGCATGTGTATCATTGTTGAACAATTATTCTGCCAAATCCGTTAGAATCTATTAGGGAACATGTGTAAATTAAAGACCAATAAGTCTATCTATGGGAAGCCTATTATTGTTACTAAATGAAAATTATCATTTAACCCTCTAACTTTTTTAAAAGTTCATGTAAACACCAAAATTTTCAGAAATAGCCAACAAGAACCTAGGGTTTGATAAATTTTAACATTTTTTTTAATCAAAAATCACCAAGAGGCGGGGGTTAGGCAGGACCCTAACTGTAATATTAATTAGAAAATGAAGCACATACACAAGAAGGATGTTATAGACCAAAACCTTCTAGAATAAATGAAAATGCACGTAAATAACCAGAAAGAAAGAAAGTAGCAAAGAGAAAATGAAGTCCATAAATACAAGCGTCTGACGTGCAGAACAGCCTGCGCATCCAAATGGAGAATACCAGATAGGCTTGTAGGAAGGTCCTAAGTGTAGAAGAAATGCCGACGTGCACGATGAGAGCAAGCCTAGTTGGCCTGAAAATCAGCAGCAAAAGTAGCCTCTCGAAACACATGCCTCACCAAGATATGAGAAGAAGATGTGAAAGAGCACACCCGATACAACGAATAAGCATAATCCCAGTGAATAGGACCCTGGGAGTGAATCCAAGAAATAACTATAATCGAGTTCGACTCCACTTGAAGCATAGAATAACCAAGCTGAGTAGCAAGCTCCAACCTCCTGGACACAACCATGAGCTCAGCATAGAGTATTGGTTGGTGGCTTAAAAAGGATCCAAAAGCAACCAAAACCAAAACCACTCCTTGCTGATCTCCGAGAATACCTCCCCAAGCAGCGATCCCAAGATTGCCCTTGATTGTAAGGAGTTTAGATCTATTTAAGCTAGTGTAGGCAAAATAAAACAATAGGTAAATTACCTAATTAATTAATCGTGAAATCACTGTTTACCAATTACTGTTCATGCGATGCTGTTCATATGAGTTATTGTTCACAGATACTATTTTTCATTACTATTTACCGCACTATTTATGTAATTGTTCATTCATTATAAATAAGCTAGAAACAGTAAATTGCAGAAAGTAAAGGACATAGAGGATTTCTTCGTGGTTCCAATCATTACCTTACATCCACAGGGCCATGCCCAGTCAATAAGCAAGTCACTAAGTAATGAAAAGATTACAATCTATTCTTACATAATTTCAGACACTCCCTTACTCTCATTGCCATCTCATTGCATCTAACCTAGTCAACCTTGCTTAGCGAGTACCCCTCATTTTTAATTGTGTTTGTTGCTTTCCTTGAGATTTCCTTAACACAACAAATGACCTCTTTGTCCCAAAGAGACCAAAGTAAATATAAAGAATGACTTATGAAAGACTTAATATAATGAAGAATTGATGAAGAAGACTAAAACATCATAGAGATATGAAACATTATATGCGGCCAAACAAAGTTTCTTCTTCTTCTCTGCATTGGCTACTTCTCTAATATAAAATACAATATGTCTTCTCCACCACTTTAATGTGTGAAAATACTTTCTTTATAGGAAAATTATTCATCGACTACCTTTTTTTAAGACTTTTTCAAAAATACACAATTCTTTTATTTTTTCGTTGAATTCCACATGAAGTTGCATTTTCTTACATCCGTCCACTTCCGTTTGTAGGTTGTTATAACGTTACTGATATCACAGGAATAAAATTATCATTTTACTGAAACAGACAAAAATGACATTGTTTATGCAAACCTGGCTTTGGATGGGACTCGAATCCAATCCAAAAACTGATCAAATTGCACAATTACAACATTAAAAAAATTAAAATTAAAATATAAATACAAATAAAATCCAATTTTTCATTGTCCCCAAGCCTTTCAACTCTCAAAGATCTCTCAATTCTCAAGCAGTGGCCTCTTTTCTGTTAACTCTCAAGCCGATTAACTCACCGTCGACGTTGTTGACCATCACACCAAGCCTTCAGCCTCCCTAGCAGTCACCGTACTGCCAAGTCTCAACCGCACCAACAGCGATGCAATTTCTCGTTGCTCAGTGCATGCTCCACTGCGCCACACAACTAGTGTCTTGTCACCATCACTAGCCATCAGCGTTCTCCAGCTATGATAAGCCGGCAATCTTTGATGATACTATTATGTGTACTAGAGGTAGATGAAGCTGTGATCACTTGAATTCCTTAACCCAAAGATGGATAAATTGCTTTTGTCATGGCATAGCCACAGAGGTGCATGAGAGGAAGCCATAGACATAGCTTGCGATTACCTAACATCCTTTAATTTTGAGATTTTGAGTTCTGATAGCATTGAAATTTGTCGCTCTTAAAGAAGTCCATAAATCTGCATTTAATATTTGGTTTCATATTCAAATTGATTTGTGGAGAACTGAAGAGTTTTGCTTATTGGAAAATTTTCTTCCATGAAAGCCTGGGAAATAACACAATTCTTGTTGTCTATATATGCTACTGGAAACAAAGATTTAGCTGCCCAAAGAATTCCTTTTATTTTTATGATTTCAATTTTGTATATTTTTAATTTAAGTTATATTTTATTTTATTTATGAAAATAAATCTGTTTGTTTTACAATCTTTCATCTCTTTGTCATTTAGCTAGGGCAAAATTGTCACCTTGTGTCTAAGGGTAAAATTGTCATTTCATCAATATTATATTAATTTCTCTAACAGAATCAAGACGGCAGTGTACAATTGTAACACTTTGTAACTTTAGGTGGAATTCAACCAAAAAATAAAAAGAGTTATGTATTTTTAAAAAAGTTTGAAAAAACAGGTGGTCGGTAGATAATTGTCCTTTTTTATATAGGTGTAGTATTTCACCCAAACCCTAGTAGAGGAATATTAGAATATGCTTCCTTAAGAGTCTAATATTCTATATAATCTAATCTAATTGGTTCCCAGGACTAGACTAATCCTTAATAAAAGAAAACCAAATCCTAATAAATGAAATATACAAATTACAATATTATTGATACAATGATGCCAGTAATAAAATTGCTAACATTGATTGTGTTTAATAAAAAAAGGGTGGTATTTGATTGAAGGATCTCTGGAGGGATCCTGTCATGAGCCTTGTATGCATGACGAAGTACAAGACAAAGTTGTAAACACGTTAAAATTTATTTTTATAAAAATATATTTGTCTTTTCATATTAATGGGGTAAAAGACATGATTGCAGTCAAGGAGGTTGTTCTCACTAAAAATGATCCTTCTATCCCAAATGAGTGAAATAACTTTAAAAAAAAATATCAAGTTGTAGCCAAGTAGAAGAACATAACTCCTATACATATTTTTGCTTGGTAGAGCAGAGTTAAAATTTTTCTTATTGATTTAATTGTGCTGGACTTCAAGTTCATCTTCAATTAACCTTCCAAGCAAGTAAGGCGGACCAGCTATTTGAGCTAGCAGTATTTCAATGAACAACTAGTACATGAAACTTGCCAATAACAAACAGTGATAAGTACCAAGTATGAACTTTGGCAGACATTTTCCACATGGTGATAAATATTTAAAGAATGCTTAAATCAAAGATAATTGCCATTGAGAAATTCATTAATGAATTACCCAGGAAAAATTTTTAGTGTCCATAGTTGCAGTAGAAGTAAATTTGGGGATTGATTTAATCAAACACATGAATTCTAATTGAATGTATCTATATCCCTATTTCTCAGTCTAGTTATATTAGTAATACTAATGATAAGCCAAGATAAGCCAAGTATAATTTACTGTTTAGACCATGTCAAATTACTAGGCTAAAATAAATTATTTGTAACAAGAAATTGCAGAGTAAAATCTTTTGAAAACTTGAAAGTGATGTGTTCGGAAGTTCAGGGTCAGAGTCCTAATGCTTTTTGCACCAATATGTAACAAACCATATGATGTGATACTTAAGAACAATTAAAATTAAAATACTGCAAATAAATGGAAATCTTAATAATACCAAACTAAGAAAAGTATAAAACCTTCTAAAGATATTGAAAGAAAATTAAAGATTCTAGAAATACCTTTCTTCTTTTACTGTGCAGCGGAGTAATCAAGTGTTGGATCACGTTGATGGTCAGAAAGAAGTCATAAGCGGACATCCTTCTGAAATCATAATATAAATGCCCTCTTTTAATGAGTTGTTCAAGAGGAAGAAGAAAAGAAGATTTTTCAGATTCTTCTTTTTTCTCTCTACGTTCTTAATGTTTGGGGAGTTATTTTCATCTTGGAAACTAACTTGAGAAGTTTATTTTAAATTAACTTCCTTCAACTCCTTATAACTGCATATGGTAATTGCTTACTATATGTAGATCAGGTTGGGTTGGCCCATCATGGGTGATCGACCCACCTAACATCTCCCACTCGCACATGATGGAACAACGTCAAAGCAGTAGAGCAGTGAACAAAGAATCAATGAACAACCACATATCTTTAATCATACAGACAAATACACTGTGTGACCATGAACATATCCAAAAACCCATTCGGAGAGCTAAAAACATATCTCGATTGCTAACTCAGGCAAGAAATGTCTCAATTGCAATCGTATACAAGAGCATTTCAAAATATGTTCATTATATCCTAGATTTAATTTATTTTAATACTCAAGCATACTGGATCCCTCAGTATGCTGAAATTGCGCAATCTCTTTATGTATTCACAATTGTAATATCCCAAAGATATTATACAATTGGTCACTTAGTGAATCACATAAAAGAAAAATTAAATCTTCCAATCACACTCATGTCAATAGATCTAGAATAGTCACTTTCCTAGTTATGTTTTATAGACCGAATCATGTCAAGGTCATAGATAACATATTAAAGTAGCAGACACTAGTCTAAGATCTCAGAAACATGGTTGATAGTCATAAGGATACTTAGATTGACTTATAGAAATTCATATGGAACTTACACAATGAGGAAGAAGGAAGATTCTCTCATTTCCAATTTTAGTCACCAAGCACGCATGGTATGATACACGCATTATAGTGAGTCTTCCATTTTAGGGCGTATGTCTCATTAATTCAATTCACTGTATAGATGCTAGTCCAGTTGCTCTTCTACAGCGCCTGACTTGAGTTCTCAAGATGAACACTCTTTTCTAACACGAAAATAAGATCTCACATCTGGCTTCAATCAGGTCTCTATAATAGTGGGGTACATTATAGTTTGTCTATGATAAAATTATGTAAGACCTCATCTTGATTTAACCAAGGTGACAAAACTTATAGAATAATTCATTTTGTTTGGCTTTCCAATATTTATTTGGCTTTCCAACAAGCACATTGTTTTATTATTCTACTTGTCTCATCTTAGCTTGCTCCCAGAGCAACTAAGGTGACCGCTCGTGTAAGAAAGCCAGCCTTGACTTAACGACATGCTCTTATATGTGTGTAGTTATGCCTTTCATAAATTGAAACAAGAGACACCATACCATTTCAAAACAACTCATGTATTAAAATTGTTTACAACAAATAAAAACATTTTAACAATGTAAAACTACAATCTACGCAGCTCCAATTAGTGGTGGGCAAAATATCCGATCCGATCCGACCAGATTCGATCTGACCTGAAAAAAATCGGATTAGGAGTGGATCGGGTTGATATGCAAACCCAATCAGATATATTGGTGCCAACCCGATCGGGTTTTGATCAGATCGGATCAAAACCGATTTGATCCGAAAACCTGATTGGATTGGCACAAAAAAAAAAAAATACAGCAACACTCGCACACACACTGACTCACACACCACACGTCCACACGGGTCCAGTGTCCACACTTCACAGTTCACAGTTCACACACACAAAGCTCAGTCACAACTCAAACTCACAAAGCATTGTCCATTAGTGCAGCAGTGCATTACAATTTTACAAAGGACAAATAAAACAAACCCTTAATTCCTGAAACTCAACAATCAACATTCAACCAACCAAGCCAACACTAGTTACAGTACACATCCTCAACATTCAACAACAGTAAATGGCATTACGGCAGTGAGCTAGTGAGCCACAGCACTTGCACGCAAGCAGCAGTGAGCAACAACAATGAGCTCCGTGACGTGGCTAGATCTGCCGATCTACTGCAACCACCGAGACCCAAACTGCTCCGTGATGTTCTTGGCCTAGATCTGCCGATCTGCTGCAACTGCCGAGACCGAAGTTGCTCCGTGACGCTCGTGGCCTAGATCTGCCGATCTGCTGTAACTAAGTACCGGATCTGCTTCCGCTGCAGCTGCACCACCTCCACGTCTCTAATCCTTCACCATCACCCAATCCGATTGAAGCTCCATTAACCCGATTTTTGGCTCGTGTTGGAGGAAGCTTGAGAATTGTGACTGTTTCAGGGGAAGGTTTTGCCGTTCGCAACTTTTCGTTTTGATAGTTGATGCTTGTCACTTGATACCGTGTTGCGTGTTCATAATAATTATGGTATATACTATATAACTTACATTTTTTTTTGTTTTTTATATGCGTGTTCAATTGTACATAATCAATTAATCATAATAATTAAATGTTATTTTTTTGTTTTTTTTATTGAGAGTGAAATATTAATTGAAATTTAGTAATTATTAATAATATGTAATTATAAACTATTAAATTTTAACAATAGAATGAAGAATATTGGGGCATTAATTTTTTTGTTTAATTATTAATAATCGATTTTTTTTTGTATGAATAGATTAGGTAGATCAAAAATTAAAATCAAATATTATGTTATAATATGTGTCATATGATATGTGTTGTTCTTGTGTAGTATGCAATAACTTCGATTTCAAAAAAAAAAATAACTAATTTAATTAATTGTATGATTATATGATATTCAAATATGCAATAAGCATATGTTAAATTGTTCAATAATAAATAGTTAAATACATATAACGTGGGCAATTAGGCATGACTCATGAGACTTACGGTTTAATAATAAGAATTAAGATATGGATAGGCAGATAATATTTTATTATTTTGGCCAATGGATAATTGGATATTATAAATTAATTAATTGCATTAATTTCTTACTTTTTCTAATAGAATATTCATAGTTTGAAAATTTTTATATATACAACTATACTCTTAGATCCTAATCATATAGAATTATTAAGTTATAATGATGGAAAATTAGAAATATCGAATTCAAAAAGTTTCATAAAATTAAATTAATAGATGTTTGAATTGATTTGTAATATTAATTAGATTATGTTAATAATATTTTTGTGTTTTGATTTTTGAATTAATGATTAATAATTATTTATTTGTATGTTCAGATGACCGGACATTCAAGATCGAACTCGATAAGTGATGACGATGATCAAAGTGTTCAAATGGAAGGAACTCGAAAGGGAAAGGAAAAGGTAAAGCGGAAAAGACCACTGATGAAGAAAAGATCGGAGACGTGGAATCATTTCACTTTACTTGAAGACAATCCAAACAAATGCAAGTGCAACTATTGTGGTAGACAATATCAATGTCATTCACGGCTTGATGGGATTACAAATATGAGAAATCATATAAAGGCTTGTCAAGCATGCAAGACATTCCAAAATCAACAAGATGAAAGCCAACAAAACTTGACTTCTGAGGGCGGCGAAGGAAATGCAAGTAATATGGTTTTGGCTAAAGGGAGGAGTCAAGATGCTTGTAGAAGGGCAGTCACCAAAATGATCATTATGGATGAGTTGCCGCTTAGCTTTGTGGATAACAAAGGGTTCAAACATTTTTGCAGTGTAGCAATTCCGCAGTTCGTTATGCCATCTCGAAGAACTATTGGTAGGGATGTTATGAATTTATTTTTAGAGGAAAAGACTATGTTGAAGAGTTTGATTTGTAACAACAAGCAACGAGTGTCTCTTATAACTGATGAATAGACTTCCGTTAAAAAAATGAGTTATATGGTGATCACAGCTCATTTCATTGACAGAGACTGGTGTTTGAATAGGAGAATTATTAGTTTCAGTGTGATTGAAGATCATAGAGGAAAAACAATCGGCAAAAAGATTGTAGCTTGTTTACAAGATTGGGGAATAGAGAGGTTGTTTGCAATAACCGCTGATAATGCCACTACAAATGATGTTGCTGTTAATTATGTCACCATGCAATTGCTTACTTGGAAGAATGATTTGATTATTGTTTCGGGGTTGAATGAGTTGCATGCTAGTGTTGCCGCTATCCGGAATGCTGTGAAGTATGTGAGATCCTCCACCACGAGGCTATAGACATTAAACAGTGTGTAGCACAAGTGAAAGGTCCACCCAGAATTGTAGTTTTGGATTGTCCAACTAGGTGGAATTCCTCCTATTTAATGTTGATGACCGCGTTGAAGTTCCAAGCGGCATTTGATAGAATGGCAGAAGTGGATAAACCATATGAGACATACTTTCTCGAGAAAGAAAATAATTATAAGAGGGCGGGCCCGCCTGGACCTATAGATTGGGAGAGTGCTGAACGAATTGTGAAGTTTTTAAAAGTATTTTATGATGCCACATTGCTATTTTCAGCCTCTTTGAGTGTGACCTCTAATCTTTGTTATGATACTATTGGCTTAATTGAGAGTTCGTTGACTGCATTAAAAGCAACTAAAGATCCTTGGGTGGTGCTATGGCTTACAATATGGGAGAAAAATTTGATAAATATTGGGAGTCCTCAGGGAAGATTAACAAGATGTTGATTGTTGCCTCCATTCTTGATCCACGAGCTAAAATAGATTTTGCCAAACATATTTTTGAGATAATCTTTGACCATAATGGTTTGATGGTTGAAGAAATGACCAAAGCAGTGAAAGATTTGTTGAATGAGCTTTATGGTGCATATAGTGCATTGTCTTCCAATTCCACACCATCAATGTATAGTGAGAGTGTTCCTAGTGGCGACTATGGTGGTCCAAGTTTTTCTCTACATATTTCAGCCGAGATTGGTGTGGCGGAAGTTCCTGGTGGTGAAGGTGATGACACTTTTCGAGTTGCTCGCCCTTTTCTTAGATATACTCTATTCAGAATGAGGGCAGGAGAATGGCATCTAAGGTGGAACGATATTTAAGTGACCCAGTTGAAGATCCGAGCAATCTTAAACTCAATGTTTTGTTTTGGTGGACGGTGAATGGATCGAAGTATCCAATATTAGAGAAAATTACAAGGGATGTTCTCGCTGTTCCTATTTCTGTAGTAGCATCTAAATCTGCCTTTAGCATCGGTCGGTGCGTAATTGATGAGTATAACAGTTCTTTGACCCCTTGTATGATTGAGGTATTGATATGCACTGAAAATTGGTTGCAAGTTAGACTTTTTGCTAATCCCGTCTACAACCTTCAAGAAGATATTAAAGAGCAAATAGTTCATATGGAACTACAAGAACGTAACATTTTTCTTGTACAATATAAACTTAAGATATATTATAACTTTATAAGTAGCATCCACATGTACTTAATTTACTTACTAATCTCAATTTTTTTTGGCATTTTAAAGAGTTTATAAGATTACAAGCTTCAACGGTGGAAACGATGAGTGCTGACATGGGAGTTATGGATATTTGAAAGGTAATTCTTAATATATATTATTATTCATAATTTCATATGATATGTTTAGATTGTAATTTAAACTAAAATAATAGTTATTATAGTTTTAAGTAACAACTATAATTGTTTTAGTTGGACGCGTTGAAGTTGGTGACATGGTGGAATGGTATTACCGATGATTGTTATTAACTTTACGTGATGATGAATGGCATAAGATAAGCCACGATTGACTTAATTTTTTTCTTATATTTAATCAAGTGTATATATATAGAGACACACGCACACACAAATTGGGCTTATGTGTTTGTGTTTAATGTGCCTTTATTTGCAATGCCACTTTAAGAATGTAGTTATTTATTATTTCTTCAGTTCTTCTCCAGGGAATCGAAAGTGTTGAAGTTGAAGTTGGAACTTGCCGAAAGTGCTTGCGAGGAGCGGTGGAGCCATGGAGGAATTCTTCTTAGTATTGAACGATATTTATGCTTAAACTTGGTTGTGTTTTGGACTTTGTTATTTGTGTTTTGGAAACTATTTAATTATGCATGAATTTTGTGACTTTGTATTTTAAACTTTAAAGATTAATGTTTAGACATTGTGCTTTGGATGGAGAATTGGAGACTATTACGTATTAACTATTAAGTTTAAACTTTGTGTTAATTTTAAATTTTTATTAAGGCTTTTTTGTTAATTTTAATTTTCATTCATTAGAATTTGATTAATTGTAGTTTCCTTTTTTTGTTGGTTTGAAAATTGGTAAAAAAAATGCTTATAATTAAGAAAAACAACTCAAAATTACGTGAATCCGAATTGATCCGAATTAATTTGAATTCTATTTGACCTGATTTCACTCGACCCGAAATGACCCGAACTAACCCGAACCAAACCGATCCGATCCTAACCCGACCCGATCTGAACTCAACCTGATCAACTCGAGACCCGATCGGATTGATTCGAACCCGACCCTAACCCGATTTTGCCCAGCCCTAGCTCCAATGATTTAGCATGAGAGGTGAAAACATCTCTCGTTACAGCTTTGGTAAATGGATTAGCTATCATGCTATGAGTAGATATATATTGTATGGCTACTTCCTTCTTCGCTAAAATGTCTCTTATAAAATTCTATTTAGTCTCAATGTGTTTCAACTTGCTACATAGTATTTGGCATCTTCAGAGAAAGAGATAGCAGCTTGACTGTCACAGTAGATAGTTACTGGACTATCATTGCTAATATTAATCTCTAATTCCTCCATAAATCTCTTAAGCCACACAGCTTCTTGCACTGCTGCAGAACATGCAATATATTCGGCTTCCATTGTCGATAAAGCCATCCATGTTTGCTTCTTACTACTCTATGTAATTGCTCATCTGTTTAGCAAGAACGCATATCCTGAAGTCGATTTGTGCTCATCCAAATCGCCAACCCAATCGGCACCTAAATATCCAACAAGTTGCAAACCACTTCCTTGATAGCATATACAATAATTTGCAGTGCCTTTAAGATATGCTAAAATCCTTTTGACAGCACTTCAATGCTTCTGACGACGATTAGACTGGTATCTACTGATTAATTGTTGTGCAAATTTTGTTGTATTTGCAAGCGCACGAATCAATTGTAGTATAGATTTATGGTGACAAGTGATGATCTCATGAGGAGGTAGATTTAATCGTGTATAGGGTTAATCTTCCAAGTTTATATGTGGATTGGTATGATGTGATTTTTGAGCAGGATTTAAATTAAAAAGATAGCGGGAACAAATTAAAGATGAAACAATACAAAATAAGCACTTGAGTCTTTGGATTCTCACTCAACATTTCACCATGGGCTTAATATTCCTTTTTAAATTCTAATTAGCTATGAGGGGGTATTTCCACTCCTCATAAGTCTAACTCTAATAAATAAGGTATCAAATATTCATTGTGCTAAGGGAAATAATCTTATGTTAAATGGGTGGCAAGCACGATGTGGCAGGTGATAATAATCCTACTGTCGACAATATGGCAAGACTGTCCACTAAATAACTTAGACTTATTTTCTATCAACATTAAGTCAAGATGGACCACTAATACTAGATGAGAGGTTTTTTTCTAATTAATATAATGTAAAGTGCCCATTGTGCCAAACAGTAATAATCTTACACTAGGGAGCCAATATACCAGTGCAAAATCTGGACAAGATTATTATTATCTGTCAACGATAAGTCAAAACAACCTAAATAAATCAGAGAAAGAGAAAGTAAACTTACCAAATTAAGCCATGGATCATGTTAAGGCTTCACCTTCAACCTAAGCTTGAAAATAATCTAGCTACTCACTTTTTAACTGAGGGCAAAATAGAAATGTTATTAAAATATGAAGAAAATACATGATAGAGAGGGAATTACAGTAAATAGAGCTCAAAAATAAAATCAAGGGTGTCAATATAGGGGGGTATAGCCCCCTATTTATAAATACATTGAATAAATCATGGCCATCGGATAAAAACAATTTAGACGCTCAGGATTGCGCGACGTGGTAAGCTTTGATTGGATAGAACACATCATTTAGGGCTGTCATTCCGAATATGTGCATGTATCGTACGTACTTTTTTTCATCCACTAATGTGTTGCCACGTCATCAGCCAACAATAAAGTTAATTTTTTGATCCAATAATGTATCGCTACGTCATCAGTCAATGCCATGTCATCCGGTCAATACCACATTAGTATTTTTCTGTTGAATAAGATGATGCCACATCATCGGTCAACACTACGTCAGCGGGTCAAAGCCACATCCGTTGGGCCCCATCAAGATTCTATAATTACGGCATTATTCACTTGTACGGTATTGTTTATGTATACGGTACTGTTCACGTATACGATCTACCCTTTATGTCATTCTCTAAGGTTTTCAGCTATTATGAGCCTAAAAACGTTATCCGTTTTGCTGTCGACCTCTCGTTAATCATGAAATAGCCAAAATATCCCTAAAATACATAAAACACTCAAATTATAACGAGACACACACAATTAAAGATTAAAGAACTTAAATAAATAAAAATAGAAACGTTAGTGAGACTTAGAGCACAAAATGACAATTCTATCCTTCATAAGTATATATTTTTCAGCAGTCAACACAACCCCTAACCAATGTATTGCTAGTCCCTAGCAAACTAAGCGATAATATCCAACAAAATTCAAATTAAAGTCTGTTTTTTTTTTAGGCATTTGTGTTTACTACTTAATCAGAATAATGACAACAATCAAATAAAAGTATAAGCATTATCTCTGGCTTTGAATTATCACTTCCACATCAACCAGTCACACAAATGAGTCAGGTAAACTTATGCAAAACGATTAATTATCAAAGCTACACTAATTAAGCCACTTTTCAGAATGACATGCCAAACCTCAAAATCTCTCAGGTAAGAATGACACTCTCAAAAGAAAATAAAATCAATAAAAATAGTTATTCCAAAGAATGATGGATTGGAAGAAAGCAATATCACACACTCTCACCAAGATGAAGGAATAATGTTTATAGCTCAAAAAGAATATGATCTTAAGTCAGACGAATTATCAGTCAAACCAATGAATTTTTTTCCGCTTCTTTTTTATTTTTATTTTTATTTTTATTTTTATTTTTAGGTTATGTATTACCACATCTTTTTGCCCATATTACTAGCTTCTACTTCAGATTATAGTCCCCTAAAATCAAGAATGACTTTTATTAGGATGTAGCGTAGGGTATGAAAATGGGTAACACATAATAGATGGTAGGAAGAAAACAGATGTTTGAGAAAAATATGGATCTTTTGAAAATTGTAAGGTGCTTTTATTTATTTATTTCTTTTTTTCTTGTTCTTTTTTCTTTTTTTTTTAAATTGTCATTGCATACATATGATTTTTTTTTAATAGTGCACCACTTTTCTTAAAAAGAAAAATCCTCCATATTTTTCTCAAACATAAATAGGTGATGAAAAATGTAAAATATAGGGTAACACTCTAAATTGAAATGGGACAGGATTTATGTTAATTTTTTTTTTAAGGCTCAAAAGAGATAACTATAGATATTTCACAATAGAGATAGCTAGAAAAAGCTCAAGATGGCCTTTCCGTCATTGTTTAGGGCACTAAGTAAGCTTCCATATCTATTAGTTCAATGGACTTTTAGATGTACCAACACATAATTTTTCCTTTTTTTTATTGGTTGACTTAAGAGAAAAGATAGAAACTATGTATAAAATATTAAGCCATAAAAAAATGGTTACTCTTCAAGAAAAATTATAGGTCCAAAAACTCACTTGGTATTTACCATGACATGTATATTCTTTCAAATAACTCAATCAATTTCACTCATCAAATTTCTCAATTCACAAAAGTCACCAGCATCAATATGCAGAGTGGTAAATATGGTGTAACATAACTAAAAGCCAAAGATAATACAAATACTAAAATTTAAAAGTCACCATGTCGCCCAATGTCAAACGATCACACAAGATGCCTTGAATTTTATATATTTATTTATTTTTTAATCTTTTTTATTTTTTTAAAACTAAATACCAAGACTAAGAAGATGCGTTTCTAGAGTAACTAAACTCCATATTCGGCTATCTTTGACTCAAAAATTTAGAAAAGGTTAGCAACTACAAAACATAATTTTTATTCTACAATTGTCAACTATTCCCTCTCCCCAACCAGAATGAGACATTATCCTCAATGTCAAAAAGAAAAGAAGTTGAGTTTAGAAGACATCACCTGAATGTTGTGACACAATAAAATATTTATAAACGGAGGGTTAAATCTAACTTTTTACTACTGCTATTGTTACCATCATTAGTTAACCAATCCAACTCAGAGGTGCTGAGATCTGACTCTGGTCTGTAAGCTTGTAAAAGATCAAGTAACTCATTAGCAGTAGGGGCACAAATAAAGAGCTACTTCACTGTGAAAGGAATGAAATGATTCTTTATTGCATGGTTAAAATACGCTATCAAGCCATCATAAAAGTTATTAACATTTAACAAACCGATGGGTTTCTGATGAATGTTCAAATGCGCCCAAGATACAAATGTAATTAGCGCCTCTAAGTTGCAATATCTCCTAGCAAGAAAATGAAGGTATCAATATAATTTAACATTTAAGTTATTCTTTCTTGCATGCTTGAGGCAACTAGCTCTTCTCCGATTGGTGCATCAGACACACATTCTAGAGGTTTTAGTGCCTTTGGGATGATATTAAGCACTTAGCTTCCTCTGGTGAAGGCAACTTCTGAAACAAGTCTTGATAACCCTCTGTCACCTCCTCCATATACCAGATGTATCTTTCTCTATGCTAATACTCGAAAAGATCTATAGGTACTTGAACAAACTCTTTGTATTTTCCATAACGAGAACTAGAAAATACAAAAATATTTTTTAATTGTCTATTCAAAGTTGCTGCCATTGAAACAATTTTCAAAAGTAATTTATAAGTGGTTAACAAAATAACCTTGTATTTAAAGATCTTGGTGACAGACATAATGATACACAGCTATAAATGGGGTGGTGTATTTGTCAAATGACGCATGAAGTTCGTGCCTTAAAAGTCAAAAGTAAATAGCAAAGAAAACAAACAGTATATGAGGATAAAACCAAACCAATAATAACACATATGATAAAAGAACAGTAAATGAAAAAGATATGTACTGGTAGGTGTGATTGTGACTCACATCTTCCTCTGGTTTTACATTCAGAAACAGCTTGAACCCCTCTATGGGTCGAGGATAGGCTTCCCATTTAGTTTTCTTATAAACTGGCAAACAAGGTCGTTTATAGTCAGATTCCCGAGACTGTATTGTGCACGTTCTTTCTGGAATAATGGCCACAACTAGAGAATTACGCTTTGTACGTATCCACTAGGATGTGTTTCACGAGACAAAAGGATATCGTCCAATGACTCCTTATTCAAGCTATCCCTAATGAATTTAATCTTATCTTCTCTGTTGTCGGATACCATTCCTAAAGAAGTGCAAGGTTGTTTAAAGCATTGCATTTTGGCACAATTATGACACACAACTGGAAGCCGTGTAGCTCTTCATTTTCTTGCACAATTTCCTTTCTTGCAACCAGGCATCTAGGCAACAAATTTAGGAGGTAATTCTCCTGCTAACTGTACTTTGGCTTCGATTAGCCAACGAATATCAACAGGGATATAATTTTTCATAAGCAGGCGCATATGTTTCGACTGAGCTTGTAGATTGTAAATAGTGCATTCTGGGGAAGAGAGGGAAATCACTTGTGAAGCTTCGCAAGAGCCGTGTTCCTATCCATACCTTGGTTGGAGTATATCAGTTGTTATAGGAAACTGAAGGAACCAACACAATAGTCACGGAGTACCGTTATCCGCCACTTAACTGGGGTGACAAATGATAATACACTAAAGAAAAGAACAAATCTAGCAAAAACAAACCACACATGAAAACAAACAACAAAACAATAACACACAATGTAGAAAATAGGATGTTAACTCACTTTCGTCCTCTTATCGAGTCTACCTCAAGTTCTAATTGGATTACATAAATACCACCTTCTATTTCCTTGAGTTGCCCTTCTAGCTCTTCAACATGAGATACTAACTCTGGTGGTCATAGATCCCAAATAGGATGTGATTGACAAAATTGGATCAAGCCGTTTAGGTGACGCTTCACATGTAGAAGTCGCTTAAGATGATTGAATATGATCTGTCTAATTGAGATATTCATGACGTATGGTACAAGTGACTAGAGAAAACACAACTGTCAAACAAACACACTTTAGCAGGAAACAAATAATTTCAATCAGTAAAGGAATAGTAAAATAAAATAACAAAAAGTTAAATTACTGCAAAAGAATAAGAAAAGGTTTTAATCCAGCTCTAATGGGTCACCCAAATTTATTTTGGTGTCTTCTTCATGTAATTGGTACTCTAAATATGGCTTTAATCTTTGACCATTAACTTTAAAAGTGATACCGTTCTTTAGATCCTTAAGTTCAATAGCTTCATGTGGAAAAATAATGTGAACAATAAATGGACCAGACCATCGAAAGCGTAACTTACCTGGGAATAGGTGCAAGCGAGAATTGAATAATAGCACTTTCTGACTTAGTGTAAAAGATGTCCTCATAATTTGCTTGTCACGAAAGACTTTTGTTCGTCGCTTGTAAATCTTGGCATTTTCATATGCGCCATTGTGAATTTCCTCAAGTTTTGCCAATTGTAATCTTCTTTTCAAACTAGCCTGTTGCATGTCAAAGTTAAATTTCTTGATGGCCCAATATGCATGATGCTCGAGTTCCACATGTAGGTGACAAGCTTTCCTATACTAGCCTATAAGGTGACATTCCAATCGGGGTCTTGAAGGCTGTTCGATATGCCTATAATGCACCATCAAGTCTCAATGACCAATCTTTTCTGTCAAGTCTTACTATCTTTTCTAATATGTGCTTTATTTCCCTATTGGATATCTCGACTTAGCCACTGGTTTGCGGATGATATGGGGTAGCCATTTTGTGGGTAATAGAATACTTTGCCCAAAGAACTTTGAATGATTTATTACAATAGTAGGTACCACCATCACTGATTATCGCCCGAGGGAATCCGAAGCGTAAAAGAATATTACTTTTCAAAAATCCAATCACCACTTTATGATTATTGGTTCAACATAGTATTGCTTCCACCCACTTGAATACGTAGTCGACAACAACCAATATGTATTGATGGCCAAAAGAAGAAGGAAATAGTCCTATAAAATCAATGCCGCACACATAAAAAATTTTGACCACTAGAATAGGATTTAGTGGCATCATATTCCTTCGTGTGATGCTTCCCAAACGCTGACATCTATCACATGAAGAACAAAAGTATAAACATCTCGAAATAAAGTTGGCTAATAAAAACCACATTGTAAAACTTTAGTAACAATTTTCTTAGCACTAAAATGGTCTCCACAAGCTTGTTCATGGTAGAATGAAAGGATGTTTTGAAATTCGCTCTCTAGGACACAGCGTCTGATAATTTGATTTGCACGATACTTAAACAGATAAGGATCATCCCAAAAGAAATTCTTTATTTCTGGAAAAAATTTTATTTTGTCCTACTTAGTCCAATGCTCTGGAAGTTGACCTGTAACTAGATAGTTAACTATATCTGCATACATTGATAATACTTCCACACTCATCAGTTGCTCATCTGGAAATGATTCATTCAATGGCAATGGTTCGAGAATTGTGTCAAAATTGAGACGAGAGAGATGATCTGCCACCATATTTTCTGTGCCTTTCTGATCTTTGAACTCAAAGTCGAATTCCTGCAAAAGTAACACCCATTGAATTAGTCTGACCTTTGCATCTTTCTTCGTAAGAAGATATTTATGAGTAGCAGATCTGTAAACACAATTATTTTACATCCTATGAGATAAGTTCAAAATTTTTCTAATGCAAAAACTACTACTAGCATTTCTTTTTCAGTGGTTGAATAATTCAATTGTGCATCATTCAATGTCATACTAGTGTAGTAAATGACATAGGAAATTCGGTCAACTCTTTGGCCTAACACTGCTCCTACTGCATAATATGATGCATCACACATGAGCTCAAACGGTAAGTTCCAGTTTGGCGGCTGAATGATAGGTCATGTAGTTAATAACTACTTTAATTTTTCAAATGCCTCACGACATGAATCATCAAAGACAAAAAGTACATCTTTAGCAAGTAGATTACATAAGGGTCTAGAGATTTTCCTAAAATCTTTAATGAAACGTCTATGAAAACCAGCATGCCCAAGGAATGATCTTAGCTCTCTTACTGTTTTGGGTGGGGGAAGATTGGAAATAAGATCTACCTTGGCTTTGTCAACCTCAATACCTTTGCTTAAAATGATGTGACCAAGAACAATACCTTGTCTTACCATAAAATGGCACTTCTCCCAATTTAAGGCTAAATTCTTCTATATACATCTTTGCAGAACTAGTGTTAGATGATGTAAACATCGACCAAATGAATCACCAAAAATAGAAAAGTCATCCATAAAGACTTCAGGGAAGCGTTCAACCATATCAGAAAAAATGCTTAACATACATTGCTGAAATGTGGCAGGTGCATTGCATAATCCAAATAGCATTCCCCTATATGCAAATGTACCAAAAGGCTAAGTGAAAGTGGTTTTCTCTTGGTCCTTTAATGCTATGGGGATCTAATTATATCCCGAGTAGCCATCTAGAAAGCAATAAAATTCATGACCCGCTAATCTATCAAGCATTTGATCAATAAAATGGTAAAGGAAAATGATCTTTTCATGTGACAGAATTCAAATTCCTATAATCAATGCATACACGCCATCCTGTAATCACTCTAGTGGGTATTAATTCGTTATAGACATTGGTGACTACTGTGACTCCGGACTTTTTAGGAACAACTTGTACTGGACTAACCCATGAACTATCAGAAATTGGGTAAATGATACCTGCATCTAATAGTTTAAGAACTTCAGCTCTAATAACTTTTTTTATATAAGGATTTAACCAACGTTGCATTTCCCTAGTAGGTTCAGCATTTTCGTCGAGATGAATGTAATGCATGCAATCTACTGGGTTTATACCTTTTATGTCAGCTACAGTCCATCATAATGCCTCTTTGTGCCCTTTTAAAATACCCAACAACTTACTCTTTTGCTTGTCATCAAGAGAAGATATAATAATTACTGGCAAAGTATTTTCATCTCCCAAGAATGCATATTCTAAAGTATCAGGTAATGGTATGAGCTCAAGCTTTAGTGGTAATTCTGATGATGAGTTGAGTTTCTTCTCTAATGGTGCTAGTTGCTCTATTCTTGACTTCCATTTATTGGTATCTATGGGTGGTGATGAGTCAAGTAAAGCATTGACCTTGTCAATCGATCTGTCAATATCAAAATCCGAACCAAAGTGAGTTAAACATGTTTGTAAATGATCATTACTAAAGTTAGAAAGAAAAGTATAATCAATTAATCTTCAATTAAATCAACATCTACAATTCATTCACCTGCATCACGAGGTTGCTTGGCAATGTTAAAGATATTCAACTCCATAGTCATGTTGCCAAAAGACAACTGCATATTTCCGATCCTACATTGTATGTGAGTATCGGCAGTTGCTAAAAATGTCGTCCTAGAATAATTGGAATGTGCTTCTTTGAATCTTGCACTGGTTGAGTGTCAATCACAATAAAGTCAACAGGAAAATAGAATTTGTCTACCTGGATAAGTACGTCCTCCACAATACCACGGGGTATTTTCATTGATTCATCTGCAAACTGCAACACAACTGGAGTTGAGTGTAATTCTCATAGTTCAAGTTTCACAAAAACTGAATAAGGCAAAAGATTTACACTAGCCCCTAAGTCCGACAAAGTATTCTCAAATATATGGTTCCCAATACTACATGAAATAGTGGGGGAGTCTGGGTCTTTCAATTTTGGGGGAATTTTGTGTTGGAGTATAGAACTAATGTTTTTTGCTAAAAGGCCATTTTTTAAACATGTATGCTTCTCTTTTTAGTACAAAGATCTTTAAGAAATTTGGCATAAAAAGACACTTGTTTAATAGCATCAAGCAAAGGGATGTTAATACTTACGTGTTTAAAAATTTCTATAATCTCACCTATGGAATTTCCCCTCTTTGCTTTAGCTAACCTATGAGGAAAAGGAGCTTTGGGGATATATTCTCGTGGCGTGCTTTCTTTTTTCTCCTTTGGTGATGAGTCTTCAAAGTATAAAGGTTGCTCTTGAGTCGTCGTTTTCACTGGTAGCTCCACTTTGTTGTCCACTTCTTTACCTTTTCACAAGGTCATGACAACCTTGACCTCTTCATGATGCTGGGATGAACTTGTACTCACTTTATGCACTCCTTTAGGATTGGGCACTGGCTGGCTTGAGAATTTGCCTTTCTCAACGTTCATTGCCAAGGTTTGAACTGAAAAGGCAAGTTGACCCACCATCTTCTCAAGGTTTGAGATTGATTGGGCTTGTGAATTGATGCCAACCCTAATCTCATTTCGCAACTCGTCAATGTTATGATTTTGTTGTTCTATTACGAAATGGGTCAAATTTTTAAAACTTTGGAATGTCTCTTCTCATGGTTTTGGGAGTAAGTAGCTCTGATTCTGATTGTACTGTCTAAATGGTAGCTAAGAGATTTGAGGTGATTGAGGAGCTAGAGTTGCTGGTCCATTTTGTTGAAATCCATAAGACCATGAAAAGTTGGGATGGTCTCTCCATCCAGGGTTATAAGTATTGGAATAAGGATTGTAATTTGAATGTTTTCTCATCACATTTATGGCATTGACTTGATCTGGATATGAATCATGGTCAAATTGATTGTAGGCATAAGGCTCTGTTGATTTGGCAGTTAGTGATGTTATTTGGCAAGAAAATCCTTCGACTATTGCGTTGACTTCTTTGATATCTGATCTTGACTCGCCAATCTGGACTTCATTTACTCCTTTAATTTTCCTCACATTTCTGAATGATTTGTTTCTCTGTTGGGAATTGTCTGTTTGTCTCTGGAAGAAATCTCATATTTCTGATGCGCTTTTGGACATGAGCTCACCTCCACTTGTTGCCATTAGCCATTCTTGCACATGTGGCAATAGTCCTTCCAAAAAGTATTAACATTGATGTCATTTTTCGTACCCATGATGTAGACACTTCAAGAGTAGCCCGTTGAATCGCTCCCATGCTTCAAAAAATTGCTCGTCTTCTCTCTGTGTAAACTCTGAAATTTCCCTGCGAATAGCATTGGTTTTATGCACTGGGAAATATTTATTTAAAAACTTAATTACCATTTGTTCCCATGATGTGATACTATTAGTAGGCAATGTATTGAACCAAGAACGAGATCTATCCCTTAGAGAAAATGGAAACAATCTAAGTTTAACATCTTCATTTGAAAAATTTTTAGTTTTAAAAGTTTGACAAACGGCATGAAAATCATTCAGATGATGGGAGACAATTTAATACATTAGGTTTGAACTCGAAACTCCTAGCAATGACATTTAGGCATCTTATGCATGATCTGCTCAAATTGGCTAAGGGACTAAAGTAGTCCTCAAATAGCCTCTTCTAGGATGCTTGTGCTCGTTGTTGCAAAACCATTTCAATTTTACCTTCAGTTTTAACTTTTAACGCAGTGTGTCTATGTGTGCGAAGTATTTTTTCCAGTTCGAGATTTATCGGTTCTAGATCAGGTGGCTGTGACCTTCGACCATATATGTAAATAACATGTACAATAAAAAAAAACTGAAAATAAAGAGAAAGAAGAAGTTACAATACTAACGTTATCTCGCTGTTACAAACTACAAATAAAACACACTCACGTACTGCAAATGTACAAAAAGATGAAAAGTGAAATAAAAATAAAGTAACAAGCGGTTGAATCAGCCATCTAAATAGATTAACAACACATTAATAAAAATAAAATAGGCAGTATTAAAGAACCAGTCATATTATAAAAAGAAATAACAATTTAGGTGGTCAAACCGATCATATAAATTAACAAAGTAAATGAAAAAGAAAAATATAATGAAAATTAAATAACAAAAAATTTAAGGAAGAGAAAAAGAAATACTTACCTCAAGATGCAGACTCTCTTTTTTTTTCAAATTTTAAAAATTGCAATCCAATTAAATGATTCATTCAAATTATCGAGTCTTTGGTGTAATTTTTAATATTCATGTTTATTTGGTCCAAGTCAAGTCAAAATTGGGTCCAAATAAATTCAAATTGTAGGTCCAAATTCTCTTGTTATGAGAAATTTCGACTGAGGACCTATTTGATAATTTTTTAAACTTTTATAGTCAATTCGTAATTTTTCAAATGTAGAGAATAGAAAACTATTGGATGAAAGTGAAATTTTTAAAAATTTTGTGGGCAAAACAAAATTTAAGAGAAGGAGAATAATAATTTAAAAAATTCAAAAACTTGCACAAAAAGTTATTTACACAATATTTATAAAGAAAATTAACTCTAAGAATTAAAATGATTTACCATCCCAACAACGGCGCCAAAAACTTATTGTGCAAATTTTGTTGTACTCGCAAGCATACGAATCTATTGCATTATAGATTTGTGGTGACAAGTGTCGATCTCACAAGGAGGTAGATTTAATTGTGTGTAGGGTTAATCTTCTAAGTTTGTATGTAGATTGATAGGATGTGATTTTGGCATGATTTAAATTAAAAAGATAACGAGAACAAATTAAAGATGAAACAATACAAAATAAGCGCTTGAGTCTTTGGATTCACACTCAACATTTTAACATGAGCTTAATATTCCTTTCTAAATTTCAATTAATCTATAAGGGGGTATTTCCACTCCTCATAAGTCTGACTCTAATAAATAGGGTACAAATACTCATTGTGGCAGGAGAAATAATCTTATGTTAAATGGGTGTCAAGAACATGTTGTGCCAGGTGATAATAATCCTATTGCCGATAATGTGGCATGACTGTCCACTAATTAACTTAGACTTATTTTCTGTCAACACTGAGCTAAGATGGACCACTAATACTAGAGGGGAGGTTTTTCTCTAATTAATATAGTGCAAAGTGCTCATTGTGCTAAATAGCAATAATCTTGCACTAGGGAGATGGTGTGCCAGTGTAAAATCTTGACAAGATTATTATTATCTGTCAACGATAAGTCAAAACAACCTAAATAAGTCAGAGAAAGAGAAAGTAAACTTACCAAATTAAGCCCATAGATCATGTTAAGGCTTCACCTTCAACCTAGGCTTGAAAATAAACTAGTTACTCACTTTTGAATTGGGAGCAAAATATAAATTTTATTAAAATACAAAGAAAATATAGGATAGAGAGAGAATTACAGAAAACAGAGTTCAAAAATAAAATCAGGGGTGTCAATTTAGGGGGGAGTAGCCCCTATTTGTAGATGCACTGAATAAATCGTGGCCATCGGATAAAAACAATTTAGATGCTCAGGATTGCTCCACGTGGCAAGCCTTGATTAGATAGAACACATCATCAGGGCTGTCATTCCATGTATGTGCATGTATCGTACATTTTTTTTTTGTCAACTAATATGCTGCCACATCATCAGCCAACACAAAAGTCAATTTTTTGGTCCAATAATATGTCATCACCTCATCAGTCAATGCCACGTCATCCGGTTAATACCACATCAGCATTTTTCGGTCGAATTAGATGATGCCACATCATCGATCAACACTACGTCAGCAGATTAAACTCGTGCCCACTAGGCCCCATCAAGATTCTAGAATTAGGTACTATTCACTTGTACGGTATTGTTTATGTATACAGTACTGTTCACGTATACGGTTCTGCCTTTTATGTCATTCCCTAAGGTTTTCAGCTATTATGAGCCCAAAAACGTTATCCATTTTGATATCCGACCTCTCGTTAATCATGAAAAAGCCAAAATATCCCTAAAATATATAAAATACTTAAATTATAATAAGACACACACAATTAAAGTTTAAAGAACTTAAATAAATGAAAATAAAAATATTAGTGAGACTTAGAGCGCAAAATGATAATTCTATCCTTTATAAATATGCATTTTCCAGCACTCAATATTAGTCTTACAGGATAACTGATATCAGGCCTTGTACACATCATGGTATACATGAGACTTCCAATGGCATTTCATAAGGAATTCTATCCATTCTTTCCTTTCCTTGACGAGTCTTGGGACATATATCGAGACTACAAGATTATCCTTTGGCTACAGGTGTATCATTTAGCTTACAATTGGCCATGTTGAACCTTTTGAAGGATCTTTTTAATGTAAGACTCTTGTGACAAAGCCAGAAGTTTCGTTGAATGATCCCTGAAATTTTTGACTCCTAAGATATATCTTTCATGTCAAATTTTGAATATAGCTAATCTTCAACAGTTTTGACAAACACTTTACTGTTCGTTGCTAATAACATATCGTCCACATACAAAGACAATATTGCAAAAACATCTTTGGACCTCTTAATGTACACACAATGATCTTTCTCAACCATCCTGAAGCCATAAGAAATTATAGTTTGATGGAAAATAAGGTTCCATTGTCTAGGGGATTGTTTAAGGCCATAGATAGATTTTTTAAGCTTGCATACTCTGCTCACTTGGCCTTTAACAACAAAACCCTGTGGTTGTTGCATATAATTTTCTTCCTCTAGTTCTCCATTGAGAAATTCAGTTTTTACATCCATTTGATGTAATTCAAGGTCTAGGTGTGCAACGATAGCCAAGATTAATCGTATGGAAGCAAACCTTACCACAGGAGAAAAGGTCTCTTCGTAGTTTATTCTCTCCTTTTGGGTATAGCCTTTAGCGAATAATCTTCCTTTGTATCTCTCGATTGTCCTATCTGCTTTACGATTAGGCAAAAGTTCAACCAAGTCCCAGACATGATTGGCTTTCATAAACTCCATCTCTTCTTCCATAACTTTCATCCACAAATCCCTAGCAGACGATGTAAGAGCCTCGTTAAAAGTATTTGGCTCCTCACTATCGTGTGAAACAGTCATAAAAGCTTCTCCCTCAATCTCAAAATGACGATGAGGAATTGGCTTACAACTACTCTTCCGAGTTGATTCCCTAGTTGGAATCAAAGTGTCCGGCGTTTCACTCCCACTCAGAGTAGCAATCCCTGAAGGATTCACACTAGTGCCAACACCGACATTAGAAGTGATAACCTCATTTGGATATTCTAATTCATAAAATTGAAAATCCTTATCAACTTCTCCAATGCTAGGAAATTCATTTTCTAGAAAATTGACATCCCGTGATTCTAGTTCAGTCACAGTTCCACTTTCATGTTGACCAATGAACACATATCCTTTGAAGTATTCTAAGTATCTAATAAAGATACACTTTTTACTCCTAGCTCTTAATTTCCCAAACTTACGAGTAAAGTAATGAATTTAAACTGTAGACCCCCAAGGTCGCAGATGAGATAGATCAGGTTTTCTATCTGTCCATAACTTATATGGAGTAGAACTAATTGATTTTGAAGGAAGCAGTTAATAAAGCATCTCCCCAATATAATATTAGAGGATTTGGTTGTGCCATCATTGATCTAACCATTTCCAACAAAGTTTTATTCCTTTTTTTCGCTACATCATTTTGTTGCAGAGTTTCAATAATAGTCAGTTGTCTATTTATTCCTTTCTCGTTAAACAGTTCCTTGACCTATTCTGAAAGGTAGTCACGTCCTCGATTAGTCCTTAGGACTTTAACATTACTTTCTAGTTGATTCTCCACCATGTTTAGATATAACTTAAAGCAATCTAATGCTTCTGATTTGCGAGAAATCAAGTAGACATGACCGAAACGTGAATAATCATCAATGAATGTGATAAAATATAAGGCTCCATATTTAGCCCTTACATTCATTAGACCACAGATGTCAGAATGGATTAATTGCAATGGTTTCTTAGCTCTAGTTCCTTTGCTGAAAGGTTTTTTTTCTAGCTAGACAATTTTTGCATACAGGCAATTCAACCTTGGTGAGTGGACCCAACATGACCTCTCTCGCTAGTCTATGCATTCTTTCTTGCCCTATGTGACCTAATCTAGCATGCCAAGTAATAGCATCTATTTATTACTTGAAGAAGTTATATATGAAAAACAAATATTATCATAACTTAAACCATCAAGCATTGTATCTAATACAATGAAACCACCAACTAAATGCCTAGTTTCAATAAGGACTGAATTTTGAAAAATCTCCAAACAAACACCATGATAGTTTAAATTATATCATAATTCAAGAAGAACAGGAACATAAACCAAGTTTCATTGAATCTCCGGTGCATATAGGACATCGTGTAACAAAAGAATATGACCACCACACAAATTTAATTTACGGGTGCCCGTTCTTTTTACTTCAATTCCGGAGTTGTTGCCCACGTATATCCATCTAGTCCCTTGACTAATTCGACGATGCTCAACAAATGCATCTCGATCACGAGCTATATGGTCTGTTGCTCCTGAGTCTACAGTCCACATAGGACGAGAATCTGTTAGGAGTGCAGAACTCGTAACTAACGCATAATTGAATAAAGTGGAGTTGGGTCTCACTTTTTTGGCTCAGTGTACTCATAGCAAAATGACCCAGGTTGCTACAATTGTAGCATTTCATCTTGGATTTGTCCATTTTTTGACCAGCACGCCTACCCCTTGGGTGCTTCTTAGCATTTGGCTTCTTTTGATCAGGATCAGATCTCTTACCCTTCTGGTTATACTTATGGCCCCTCTTAAGCTTGAAGCCAGTAGCTTTGTGCGTGCTTGATTCAGCCATATAAACATGATCAGAAAGCTTAGCTGCCTTAAGGCGCTCAGCCTCTAGTTTTGGGCGATATTCAATATCATTGAAAGTTCTAATACTTTCATTGTGATTCATATTCACCTTCATGTGTTCCCAAGAATCAGGTAGAGATCTTATCACTGCTTGGACTTGTTGTTCATCAGTCAGAATATGTCTAGCAAACTAAAGTTCTCAAATCAAGTTCGACATCTCCCTCAGATGCTGCCTCATGGTATGATTTTGATTTTGGTGCTTTAGATAAGAATCAAACTTGATCGTAAGTTAAGAGACCACCGAACTTATCTTTCAAAGCGAGCCACATCTCTTAAGCAATCTCATACTTCTCAAACTCACACATGAGATCATCTTGCATGCTGCTCAACATCGTTATGCGGACATTGCTATTCTTCTTTTCTAGGTTTAGTAGGCCTCAAGATCTGTCCTGTGTTGACAGTATTGCCATGTTCAGGCTCCGCTAGAGTGTTGTTTAGAGTTACTAGAGTCTCTTGCTCTTCAAGGATGTACTAAATTTTACAGTTCCAAATATCATAATTGTCACCATTCAGCTTCTCACCTTTATTTAACTCAGCCACAATGTTTTTAGATGCAGATGCCATCTCAACTATTTTTTTAACACGGAGACAATTCAAAATACAATTAAAAAGGCATAATCCATAATTACACACAAATATTGGGAATAAAATGAAAAGGTCGTCAATGCTTCCAATCATCATCTAATTCCTTTTATTATATTAATCATTAATTCGATTTTAATGCGTAAAATTATCAGTTCTAATAATGAATTCATCAAATTCAATTTGATTAGAACTCCCACTCAATAAAAAGGATTCATGAGAAAAACATACATTAAATTGAGCAACAACCAATGTACAAATTCAATTAAGAAAAATAGCAACATATTGTTCAATGAATAAAATAAAACCAACAGTAGTCAACAAACAAATGAAATAACCTAATTTGATCAAGCTAACACAAAGAATTTTCTATACGTTTTTAAAATATTCTTTGTTGCTCATGAATCTTTCTTCCAACTTATACTCGTGTATCTCCATATAAAAATAATTGTTCCTTCTCGATGATTCTATTTATGATTTTCTCATACCATAATTTCTGCCCTCTACCAAGGTGACTAGCTTGTCTTCCATTTCGAAGGCTCGTGTGAATGTTAAGTACTGAAGTTTGCCTTATTTTTGGAGCAAGACAGCACTCCTCCATTAGCTCAATTTAACACCTTAGCATGTAATATGCATTCGAGGGATTCTTGATTCCTCTAACATGCGAGCCTTAAAGACAAGCGTGTTATCATCATCAGGTAAGGAATTGATGAGGACCCATTGATAATTATCCCAGTCTATATACTTAGTGCCCGCTTTTCCATACATTAAGTGCATAAAGACGTCATATATGTCTTCTATATTCATACACATAGAACAATCAGGGTCCATCTTATAATTGTCCATTTTCTTCACAAGTTCTTCATGAGATAAATTATCATTAGTCTCAATTAAATCAATAGGTGCAAACCATGCTCTATACGTCATTAATCCTTCTTCCTTAGTCCATAATTTTCTAACGGGAGGCATCTAGGACAAATAACATGAAATTCATATTAGTGATTTTTAACAAATGACTAAACAAGAGATGTAATCAAATTTCGACCAATTTCCAAAAAATATTTTCGAGCTCCCACTAGAGCGAAATATTTATTATTAATGTATGATGCTCATCCATGAGATAATATATATTTGATCTGAATTTTATAAAAAAGCTAAAAACTTTAATTTTAGGGTAAAAATAAATAGAAAATTAAATTTCGGATCAAACGGTGCAAAAGGCGCCCAATTCGGAGTCTCGGAGAGCAACATACATTGAAACTATTAATATGGTCACATTTCACACACGCTACAGTATACTACAGTGCGCTACAATTCCTTATGTGCACAGTCGGAGAGTGTGATCCACCCGCCCCCTTTCGCTGTTCCAATGACATCGAGTCTGGAATCTTCTGACTCAATTTTTGTTCTGATTCCAATGGTGGCTTTAGATTTTCAATTAGAGGTTAGAATAAGCCGGAATTATCAAAAAACTGAATCTGGTACTGTTAATCATCTTCTTCAAAAATAGAGTTTCTGAAATTTTGTAACCCTAATGTGACCGGATTTGTATTTTGGCCATAACTTTCTCGTTTTAAGTCTGTTTGTAACAAATCACATATCGTTGGAAAGCTCTTGAAAAGATGTTTCCAATGATATATAAATCATAATCTCGGATTGCCTAGATCAAAAGATGTGACCAGATAAATTTTCGGGTTTTATGTTTTGTTAGGGTTCATACAAATTAAACTCTAGGTAGTTTTTATATCTTTCAATTTCAAAATTTTTACAGAGATTCTAGCACTCCAGAACATAAATTTAACAGCCACTAGATCATATATTTCATGAAAAATAATTAACACATCAAATTCATGCATTTTCATGAAATAAATTCAACCATTCGCGCGAATCCAGAGCATATCCGGGCTTTGATACCAATGAAAAAAAATTAAGGATTCTAGAAATACCTTTCTTCTTGAATTATGCAGCAGAGTAATCAAGTGTTGGATCACATTGACGGTCAAAAAGAAATTACAAGTGCAAATCCTTCTCAAATCACAGTATAAATGCCCTATTTTAATGAGTTGTTCAAGCGGAAGAAGAAAAGAAGATTTTTCAGATACCTCTTTTTTCTCTCTATGTTCTTAATATTTGGGGAGTTATTTTCCTCTTGGAAACTAACTTGGGAAGTTTATTTTCAATTAACTTCCTTCAACTTCCCATAACTGCATATGGTAACTGCTTACCATATGTGGATCGAGTTAGGTTGGCCCATAATGGCGACCCGCCCATCTAACAGATATATTGCATTTCAATATTACCACAAAGCTACTTCATATTTCATCTATCACATAAACAATTTTTAGGTTGCTTAATATCATCAATAGATCATTGTTCGATCGTTAATTCAAAGTTGGGCTTATATGTGAATAATTATGTACTGCAAACCATTATATAAATACTAAACTTAATTAAAGGTGATCTATTAAGATTTTTGGTAATATGGGTTTTAATGTATCTGATAGGTTGTCGGCCTTTAGTGTGTAGAGACTTAAGGGTAATTTCTATTTTTATGATGGGCGGCAATTGAAATACTTAACGATAATAGGAAAGTTATTTTTACTAGTGATTATTATCCTCAGGTCACACCTAACATTCTATTATTTTCTGTCATCTCATCATCAAAGAGAATGTAGAGCGCAAGTTATATTATTCTCTAGGATAATGTGTTGATCTAAAAGACTAATCATATAATTCTAAAAAATAATTAAGCATTACAGATTCATGTATGATTCTGCACATTTAATTATTGATGCTTGGTGATAAAATATTAATGTTCTTGAGATTTTAAGTGATGGTTTTCATTAAAGGATTATTATCTAACAGTCATGACATATTTAGCTTTCACAATTTTGCTTTTTGAAAGTATCTTCACCATGATTTGTTTTAAGGGCGTTCAAAATCCAATCCAATCTAATTACACTAATCGATCCAATCCAAAATAATTCAATTTTGTCATATTGACTTTTTGATTAGATTGCAAAATGAAAAATCCAGTGTTATTGAATCGGTTTATGGATTTATGTGTTAAAAGCTAATACAAACTGATCCAACCAATTAATTTTTATTTTATTTATTTATTTTTTTAAAAGAAGCTACAGTTCACTTTTATATTTAATGCGTTAAATAAAACCTTAATTTTCTAAAAACAATAAAATCTAGTTTTGTATAATTATAAATACACAATAATAATACAAGTTATAAATTGCAAGCTGCAACTAGTGTTTACTTTCAATATTCAGATTTCAAGTTTTTTTTTTTAACCATATAATAATAAAACACATGAATCTTGAAATATTAGTGGAGTTGATATTTTTTTTTTATTTTAGTTGAATTGATCGAATTAATTGGATTGGATTGAATTGATTTTGGTTTTTTATTAGTTTGGATTAAATTATATTTCAGTAATTGATTTTATCAAACTGGATCCAAGTTATGTGAAATTTAATATATGACTGATTGATTGGACTTGGACTTGAAAAAATCCAATGGACCATTTGAACCATTGAACACCCCCAATTTGTTTTCACCTCTTTTCTTATTCTTCAAGTATAACCAAAGCAAAACACAAATCAAAACTGTTGTTCCTAATACTTCAAAGCTCCACTTTTGAACTTAATTTAAGGCCAATATCTTGATCATGAAGAACAGACAGAATGCCAATACTTAGTGAGATTGTAAGTATCACCCATCTTCCACTGATTCAACATCAAAGTAACATTGTGTTTAAGAGATGGAGGAATCATTAAGACCTCTATGCCTTCATCTACATCAAGAATGTTTGGGTGATAAAATAGTGCGACCATAATAAGGCTTTGCTCGAGGTAGCAAAGCCTTATTATGCTCTTATCGCCATACAATGTGGGTCTAAAGAAAACAAGCGAGCAGGATTTAGGTGGGAAGGTGGTCAAACTAAAGATAAACCCATTCAAAGCTACCTTCAAATCTTATCTCAAAATCCAAGGATTTAACCTATTCCTCAAAACCCAAAATTCCATTATTCTAGAGAGAGAGGAAGGTTGAATCCTATCCAAAATTCCATAATCCTAATGACAGAGATATCGTTCCAGTAATGGACCAACCCAATGCGATTAAGTTACGCTTTAATCAAAGTGTGATTCGATCTCATTCTAACCCAATAAGATTTCTAATAACGCATTAAACAAAATTAGATGACACTCTAATTTAAATGACTCTATAAGAGAGATTTTGATAGATTATCCCAGAGGGAATCATAAAGAGCAGTTTTATCAAATTATTGAAGTTGAAGTTATAAAAAGAATAACAAGACCTCTCTATTTATAATAGAGTAAACCTACTTCTTTAAGTTAACTTAAAAAGGGAAATTAAATCACAATTATAATATAAATGAAAGACTAGGACACATTTACTCTAATTAAAATAGAAAATCCTAAAGTAATAAAAATCCTAAAATCCTAAAGTAACGACCTACATCAGTCCCCCCTCTTAAAAGAAACTCATCCTCGAATTTGGATATAATCTGGAGGATGAAACTTGTAGTGTAAGAGCAAATTATTTTGTAATTTGAACTTATTATCTTTCTCATCAGTCTCTCTTGAAACACTTAAAAATTCATGCTTCATCAATTTCCTTCACTTATACATTCATCGAGGCGATGAAAACTTCCAAGAATGAACAACGATCAAATAACTCTTGCCTTCTCCAGTTGATGCTCAATGCGCTCTCCAATAAATTTCACCTTTTCAATCAAATCTTCTTTGAGCACAATCTTCTTGTCTTCAATGTGAATAGGTAGAACCATTTTGATCATTTTAGCTTCTTCAACTTGATTTTGTTGCACAATCTTGATTGTATTATTAGGCTCAATGCTCAAATGAATAGTAAGTTGTACGTCTTTTTTAAAAATCTCACATAGATCAATAACCTCATTATCTTCAACACTTTTCTTGTCCTCCAAGGAAATATCATGCACATTCTCGCAAAAATTGTCATATTGGAACTTTAAATCAATAATAAATTGTACATTTTCTTCTAGAATTTCAAGCAAGTTTTTCTTCCTTAACGATAGGTGAACTAGGCATCTCAAGCGAGTCTACTTCCTTAACAATAAGCGAACTCATTAGTACATATTTAGGCACTTTCATGGAGTTAAGCCATTGCTTGATTAAATCCTCGTCAATTCTTTTAAGTGCATTATTTAATTTTCATTGAGTTTGTGTCCCGATCTATGACTCCATTTGTGTGGCTAAATAGATTGCATATTGTAAAGTGTAGATAGTAGGCATCTTTTGTTGAATATGCAAACCAAGTCCCCTCACAAATCTTATAATTGTATCCTCATTAAATTCATAATAATATTTACATTCATAAAATTGTTCAAACTCATAAGCATACATAGAAACTGATTTTATACCTTTTCATATAAAATAATAACCAAAAGGAATGAATCTCGATCTTAACATTCGCTTCATACGCTCCATGAAGTAATTTTAAAAAGACCATTAAAAAGTAATATACGCCTTGGCACTTTCCCACCATTCTAAAGCACAACTTATTAATAAAAAAATGGACTGCAAATTGACTTGATCATACTTCGACACTCTAATAATGTATTCTTAATCAACCTTATTTAACCATTAAAGAAAATATTCAGGATTGCAATCACAAATATAAAAGTAATGGCAAAGCTGTAAATAAAGTTGAACATTTGGGCTTGGTGTGGCCAGTGGCTAGTGGCTGTGATTCAGAGTAGAGATGGTCAGATCAGTTAGATATGGTGGTGAGAAGTGTACCGATGGTGGTAGTGAGGGTCAAACTGACTAGAAGTGGCAGTTATAGCGCTTGGTTCGTGAAGGAGATTACTACAGCAGTGGCTAGGATTACACGTGCGGCAAGAGGGGAGTTTGATGATGGGTGTGGCTAACGGTGTGGCAACAGAATTTGCGGTGGCGTTAGTGGTGGAGCCGCAAGTTTTGGGTGACTATTGTGGCAGTTTGTAATAGTGGAAACCAGGTGTGATGGTAGGGGTTTCGGTCGGTGGTTGTTGGGGATTATGGTGGTGGCATAAATTGACAGAAAAGGGTGGTCGGCGGCAAGGGGATGGAGAGAGCTCACGGGATTTGAGTGTTTTGTGGCAGATGTGAGGCCAGTTCACCCAGAGGCTGATCAGATTTTGGTCAGTACAAGCCGGCGACATTGATGGTTGCAATTGTTTATGGATGGTGGCCAGAGTGTGGAGACAGTGGTGGGCGGCAACGACTAGGGTTTAAAATTTGCGATTTTCTATTTTTTTTTGTTTGATTTTGTATTTGATAAACGAAAATGTACGATTTGGGTGATTTGTGGTGGATGGATATAGTGGCTAGGAAAGTTATGTGATTCGCACAAATCTACTTTGATACAAACTGACAGAGCAGGCATAGCAGAAGCAGAATTGATAGGGTAGGAAACACTAGATATCGTTCTTGTATTGGATCAAGCAAATGCGATTAGGTTACACTCTAATGGAAGAGTGATTAGATCTAGTTCTAACCCAATGACTCAATGAGATTTTGAATAATGTATTAAGCAAGATTAGATGACGCTATAATCTAAAAAACTCTAAAAGAGAGATTTTGATAGACAATCCCAGAGGAAATTATAAAGATGGGTTTTAACAAATTATTGAAGTTGAAGTTATAAAAAAATAACAAGACCTCTATATTTATAATAGGGTAAACATACTTTCCTAAGTTAACTAAAAAAGAGAAACTAAATCACAATTATAATAAAAATAAAACACTAAGACACATACCATAAATGACTCCAATAAAAATAAAAAATTTTAAAATAATAAAAATTCTAAAACATTAAAATAACGTCCTACATCACCTAGAATCCACAGGGATAAAGTGGGAACTCAACCTCAAAACCCCATAATGGCTGTAATCAATTAGGGGCAGATTTTAAACTCTTATAAAACTCCCTGAGGCGAAGGGATAAAGGTTCTAGAATTTTGAATACCTAGAACCCTCGTCTAATCTTAAATAAAATTAAAAAATAACTTTTGGATTTTACATATTCACTGAATTTTTAATATTTGACTACCAGGAGTCATAATAAAACATCGATGGGTAAGAACAACCCAACCAGGCCCCCAATATACTCATGACCTAATGTTAGGATAAGACCCTCTTCATTTCACCTAAACAGAAACACATCATACATATCACCCCATAGAAATCAACCAAGATTCAGTTACCAACCAAATGTTCTATCAAGCCATAACAACTCAATACACCAGTCAATTATACACGACACTGGATTAAACAAAACATAAGTACCACCTCCAGTCCTTGCTCGCCAAAGGGAAAGCTTCTCATGGTATAGAACCGTTCAAGTAGTTGAGCAAAGTACTACATGTGGGCGATACACATCTATGAAGGTTTCATTGCAAAAACTTTATTAATCTATCTCTACGCTTCTACCTCTCACCGAAAAAGCTCACAAGCTAGATAACAGCAGATTCTATAAATTCCATGCCACCCATGGGCATACCACATCACAATGCCATGATTTGAAAAATCAAGTAGAAGATTTGGTAAGAAACCATTATTTGGATGAATACATTAATGGCTCTTTTCTTGTTGCAGATGAACCGTACATACCAAAGGAGGCGGGTGTAGGAGACCTGGTCAGAGAAGAACCTACAACCAGAGTTATCATAGAGGCCCCACTTTAGTAAGAGATTCCAATAGGGCCTGTAAAAATTATGGGAAATATACTATGACCAACCACGATGTCCTCTTTAATATGCCTTCAGCAAAGCGCACAAAGACCAAGCAGGCAACAATTATGTTGACCAAGGATGACGAGGAAGAAATGTTGTGCCCCTATGAAGACACGCTAGTTATAAAGATAAAAGTGCTAGGTAGGGAGCACAATAGAATTCTGGTAGATTCACGCCATTCAGTTGACATTTTTCTTTTAAGGCTGCTTTAGATGAGATGGGAATAGTATATCTGAAACTAGAGCCCATTAATACCTCATTAAAATTGGAGGATGAAAATTGATTCTAATAGGAGTTGTGGAATTATCAATCACTATTGGGCAAAATCTTTTAAAAAAATTGAGGTTGACCTCATTGTAGTTAAGGAAACAATCCCTACTAGATAATACTTAAAGAGACTTATTCTGAGAATCAGTAAGTCTGTAATGTCCACCTACTATTTGACGCTTAAATACCGAATAAAATGGTATAGTGGTGTTTGTTAAAGGTGATTAAAGGTTGGTGACGCAAAAGCAATTAAGGAGACAATGCAGATCACGTCCTTAGACAAGCAAGAAGAGTCTAAGAAGGGTAGACAAGAACCAGTGAAAACCCTAGTATTGGTGAAACCAAATAAGCTTGAAAAAACCATTAAGATAAGGTCTAAGTTGGAGAGTGAACTAAAATCCAGGCTACAAGAATATCTACAGCAGTACTCTGATGTGTTCACCTAGTCATATAAGGACATACCAAGAATTGACTCAAGAGTGGCTTGCCATAAATTAGCCGTGAGTATTAAAGCCAAGGCGGTAAAGTAGAAAAGGAGACCTTTCAATCAAAAGAGACTTTATGCCATCAGTATGGAGATGGACAAGCTCTTGCATGCTGGCTTCATCAAGGAAGTGAGTTACCCTGATTGGTATCTAACGTAGTGCTGGTGAAGAAAGGCAGAATGTGCATAGATTTTATTGACCTCAGTAAGGCATACCTAAAGGGCAGTTTTCCATTGCCAAAATCCAATCAGCTGTTCAACTCCACAACATGACACGGCCTCCTCAACTTTATGGATGCATTTTCAGGATATAATTAAATTCCCATGAGGAGCACACTACCTTTCTTATTAATTAAGGACTTTACTGTCATAGGGTAATGTCCTTTGGCTTGAAAAACACTAGAGTGACGCACCAGAGGCTACTTGTGCAAATTTTATTGTACTCATAACTGCAAAAATATATTGTAGTATAGATTAATATTGACAAGTGTTGATCTCATGAAGAGAAAGATTTATTTTTATGTAAGGTTAATTTTCCAAGATTATATTGGCTGGATGTGATTTCTAAGCAGTACAGAGATTTAAATTAAAAAAAAATGGCAAGAATAAATTGAGGATGAAACAATTCAAATAAAACACTTAAGTTTTTGGATTCACACTCAATACTTCCCAATGGGTTTAATATTCCTTTTAGTTATAACTAATTTATGAGGGGGTATTTTCACTCTTCATAGTCCATATTCTGATAAATATAATATCAAGCACTTATTGTACCAGGGAAAATAATCTTCTGCTAAATATGATGTCAAGTATACGTTGTGCCAGGTGATAAAAATCATATTATCAACAGTGTGGCAAGACTGTCCACTAAATAACTTAAATACACTCTCTGTCAACATTGAGTCATGATGAACCATTAATACTAGAGGAGAGTTTTTTGCTAATAAATATAGTATAAAGTGTTCATCGTGCCAAACAGTAATGATCTTGAGCCAGTACACCGTGCAAAATCTAAACAATATTATTACTATCTGTCAACGATGAGTCAAAACAATCCACATAAATTAGAGAGAATTTTAATAAGCTTACCAAATTAAGCTTACGGATCATGTTGAGGCTTCACCTTCAACCTTCAACCCAAGCTTGAAATTAAATTAGTCACTCATAATTGAACTAGCGGTAAAATAATAATTTTATTAAAATATGTAGAATATACAAGATAGAGTGAGAATTATACAAAATAGAGTTCAAATTTAGTTTCAAAGATGTTGAATTAGAGGGAAAGAGTCCCCTACTTATAGATATAATGGGTAAATCATGGCCATTGGATGAAAATAATTCAAATGTTTCAGATTGTGCCTATGGCAAGCTATGATTGGCTGGAACACGTCATCAGGGTTGTGATTCAGTGAATTGCATTTATCCTATGCGCATTTTTCGATCCAATAAAACGCTATTACATCATTGGTCAATGCCCCGTCAGTATTTTTGGTCCAATATGATGCTGCTACGTCACTGATCTATACTATGTCATCGGTCAATGTCACATCAATATTTTTCGATCAATGCCACATAAGTATTCTTTGATTTAATAGGATACTGCCATATCATCGGTCAATGCTACATCAACTTGGCCCCACCAAAATCCTAAAATTATGATTTTTCCATTTATGTTCTTTCTACAGTTTTCAGTTATTCTAAGCTAAAAAATACCATTTGTTTTACTGTTTGATTTCTTGTTAATCATGAAATAACCAAAATACCCCTAAAATATATACAATATTCAAATTATACACAAAATCAAAGTTTAAAGGACTTAAATACATAAAAGTAAAAATTTTTGTGAGATTTGGAGTGCAAAATAATGATTTTACCATTTATAAATATATATTCTCCAACACTCAACACACCCTTCAACTAGCTTATTGCTAGTACATAGCAATTAAGCGATAATACCTAGCAAAATTCAAACCCAAATTTAAATCTTTTTTTTTTGGCAATGTTTACTTCTTTAATCAGATTAATGATAACAATCAAATAAAAATATGAGCATTATCTCTGGCCTCGCAAATATCACTCCTTCATCAACCATCTACACAAATAAGTCGAGTAAACTCATGCAAAATGGTCAATTATCAAAACTACAATAATCCAGCCACTTTCAAGAATGACATGCCAAACCCCAAAACCTCACGGGTGAGAATGACGCTCTCAAAAGAAAATAAACTAATAAAAACACTCACTCCAATGAATGGTATAGTGAGAGAAAATAATAGAAAAATAGCATCACACACTCTCACCAAAATGAAGGAATAATGTCTATAGCTTAGAAGAGAATATGATCTCAAAAATTACTAGTAAAATTAATAATATTATTTGTATATGTTTTTATGCATCACCACATCTTTTAGTCCATATTACCTGCTTCTACTTCAAAGCAATAGCTCCCTAAAATCAAGAAAGACTTTTGCTAGAATGTAATATAGGCTAGGGAAATGACTAACAAAGAAGGAATAATAAGAAGAACAAATTATATGTTTGAGAAAAAATAGAGATCTTTTGAAAATTACAACGTGCTTTTCTCTATTTATTTAGTTTTTCTTTTTTCTTTTTTATTTTTCCTTTTTTTATTATCATTATATATATATATATATATATATATATATATATATATATATATATATATAATTTTTAGTGTACCACTTTTCTGAAAAAGAAGAATCCTCTATATTTTTCTCAAACATTAATAGGTGATGGAAAACATAAAATATAGGCAATACTCCAAATGGGAGTGAGATAGGATGATAAATTAATAAACAAGAATTTTTTTTTTATTAGGCTGAAAAGGGCTAAATATAGATATTTCACAATAAGGATGGCTAGAAAATGCTTAAACAGATTAAAGATAGCCTTTCTGTTATTTTTTAGAGCTCTAAATAGTCTTTCGTATCTACTGGTTAATAGACTTTCAGATATAGCAATACACTTTTTTTTTTATTGATCAACTCAAAAGAAAAGGATAGAGATCATATATAAAACAATAAACTGTTAAACTATGAAAAAGGGGAAAGGGGTTGCTCTCCAAGAAAAATAATAGGCTCAAAAACTTACTTGGAATTTATTACGACATGTACATTCCTTCAAATAACTTAATCGATTTCATTTATCAAATTTCTCAATTCACATTTGTCACCAACATTATATGCAAAGTAGCAAATATGGTGTAACATAACTCAAGGCCAAAGATAATATAAATACTAAAATTTAGAAGTCATCATGCCATCCAAAGTTAAAAGATCACACAAAATGCCTTAAATGTTTTTAATATTATTTTTTACATTTTTTATTTTTATTTTCATTTTTTAACTAAATTTCAAGACTAAAAACTTGCATTTCTAGAGTAATTACAGCTCTATATTCGGCCATTTTTGACTCAAAAATTTAGAAAATGTTAGTAAAAATACAACAACACAACTATCAATTATTCTATAGCTGTCAACTATTTGCTCCCCTAACAAGAATGAGAGATTATCCTCAATGTTTGAAAGGAAAGGAGTAAAGTTTAAAAGACATCACCTCAATATTACAACATAAGAAAATATTTACAAATGGAGGGTTAAATCTAATTTGTGCCTCTTACTACTGCTGCTACAATCATCAGTCGACCAATTCAACACAAGACTCTTAGGATCCAACTCTAGTCAATGGGTTTCTGACGAATGTTTAAATGGATCTAAGATGCGAATGTAATCAGTGGCTCTAGAGTTGCAATATCTCCGGGCAAGAAAATAAAAGCATCGGCATGGTTTAGCATCTCAGATATTCTTTCTTGCATACTTGAAACAACTAGCTCTTCTCCCATTGGTGAGTCGGATAGACATCCCAGAGGTTATAAGGCTTTTGGGATAATACCGAGCACTTGATTTCCTCTAGTGTAAAAAACTTTTGAGATAAGTCTTGATAACTCTCGGTCACCTTCTCCATATACTAGGTGTATTTTTTCTTAACTACTACTCGACTAAGATCTATAGCTGCTTGCTCTTTGTATTTTCCAAATGAAAGCTAGAAAGCACACATACATTCTTAAATTGTCTATTTGAAACATACATTCTTAAATTGTCTATTCAAAGTTGCTGCTATTGAGACAATTCTCAAAAAAAATTTGTGAGTGTTTAAAAAAAAAAAAAGCTTGTATTTAAAGATATTGGTGATAGATATAACGTTACACAGCTGTAAATGAGGCGGTTCATTTGTCAAATGACGCGTGAAGTTCATGGCTCAAAAGTCAAAAGTAAACAGAGAAGAAAACAAATAATAAGTAAAGATAAAATCGCACCATTAAAAGTAATAATGCAAATAATAAAAGAATAGTAAAACAAAATGATATGTACTGATTGTGGCTCATATCTTCCTCTAGTTTTACATGTAGAAACGCTTTGAACACCCTCTATGGATCGAAGATAGGCTTCCCATCTAGTTTCTTATAAACAAGCAAATAGCTCGTTTATAATTAGATTCTAGAGACTATATCGTGCTTGTTCTTTCTAGAATAATGGTCATAACTAGAAAACTGCTCTCTGTACATATCCATTAGAATGTATTTCAAGAGTCAAAAGGATATTATCCGACAACTCTTTATTTAAGTCATCCCTAATGAATTGAATCTTATCTTTTCTATTGTCGGATGCCATTCCAAAGATTTACAAGGATATCTATTGCAGTTTGTTCAAGCACACTTATGACAAGAAATTGAAGCCATCTAGCTCTTCATTTTCTTGAATAGTTTCTTTTTCTGCAAACAGGCATTTAGGAAAAAATTTGGGAGGCAACTGCCCTGCCAATTGTACTTTAGCTTTAATTAACAAACGGATGTCAACAGAGATGTTATTTATCATAAGCAGTCGCAAGCGCTCGGACCGAACTCTGTAGCTTGTGAGAAGTACATTTTGAGGAAGAGAGGAAAATCGCTTGTGAAGCTTTATAAGAATTATGTTCCTATCCATACCTTGGCTGGAGAATGTCAATTATTGTGAGAAACTGATGGAACCAACTTTAATAGTCACGGTGCATTCACCATTTAACCAGAGTAACGAATGACAACACTCCTAACAAAAGAATTGATCTGATGGAGGCAAATAACAAAATAAATACCATGTAAAAAATGGTATGTTAACTCGTCATCCTCCCTTTATTGAGTTTACCTCAAGTTCTAATTAAATATCATAGATATCACCTTCTATTTCCCTAAGTTGTCTTTCTAGCTCTTCAAAATAGGATACTAACGCTATTGGCTGTAGATCCCAAACATGTGAAAGCTCATTAAGGCAGCTGAAAAGGATTTGTCTCATTAAGGTACTCATGACATGTAATACAAGTGATAAAAAAAAATTGTTAAACAAATGCACTTAAGTGTGAAATAATTAAATAGTTTTAATTAACATAATGAAATGACAAAAAGTTAAATCACATGAAGAAAAGGCTCAATCAAGATGTAGTGGATCACTAAAATTTATTTCGATGTTTTCTTCATGTTGGTCGTACGCAAGATATGGCTTTAATCTTTGACCATCATCTTTAAAATAGACACTAGTCTTTGGATCCTTAATTTTAATGGCCCCATGTGAAAAAATTGTGTGAACAATAAATGAACCAGACCACCGAGAGCATAATTTACCTAGGAATAGATGTAAGTGAGAATCAAATAAAAGATTTTCTCATAATATATTTGTCATGAAAGACTTTCATCCGTTGCTTGTAATTCCGAGCATTTTCATATGTATCATTGCGAATTTCCTCAAGTTGTACCAGTTGTAATCTTCTTTTGGAATTAGCTTGTTGCATGTCAAAGTTGAATTTCTTGATAGCCTAGTATGCATAATGCTCAAGTTGCACAGGTAGATGACAAGCTTTACCATACACTAGCCTAAAGGGTGAGATCCCAATAGGGATCTTAAAAGCCGTTTGTATGCCCATAATACATCACCGAGTCTCAATGTCTAATTTTTTCTGTTTAGTCTCGTCATCTTTTCTAATATGTGGCTTTATTTCTCTATTGGAGATCTTGACTTGGCCATTGGTTTATGGATGATACGGGTAGCCACTTTGTGTGTGATTCAGTAATTTGCCAAAAGAGCTTTGAATGATTTGTTTCAAAAGTGGGTGCCACCAACACTAATTATCACTCGAGGGAATCCAAAGCGTGAAACAATGTTACTATTCACCACCTTGTGATCATGGGTTCTGCACGGAATTACTTCTATCCAATTGGATACGTAGTCGATAGTAACCAATATGTATTGATGGCCAAAAGAAGAAGGAAAGGGACCCATGAAATCGATGGCCCACACATTAAAAATCTCAACTACCAGAATAAAGTTTAGTGGCATCATGTTCCTTTGTGTGGTGCTTCATATACACCAACACCTATCACATAAAGAACAAAGTGTGTAAGCATCTCGAAATAAAGTTGGCCAATAGAAACCACATTGTAAAATTTTAGCAATCGTTTTCTTGGTAATAAAATGGCCCCCTCAAGCTTGTTCTTGGTATAATGAAAGCATGTTTCAAAATGCACTTTGTGGGACATATCGTCTGACAATTTCATCTGTGTAATACTTGAACAGATAAGAATCATCTTGAAAAATTTCTTTATTTCTGCAAAAAATTTAGTTTTGTCCTGCTTAGTCCAATGCTCTAGAAGTTGACCTGTTATAAGATATATAACTATATCAGCATACCATGGAAGTACTTCCATACTCATTAGTTGCTCATCTTGAAATGATTCATTTAATGGTAATGCTTCTAGAATTGTGTCTAAATTCATGTGAGAGAGATGATTTGCCACTACATTTTTTGTGCCTTTCTTATCTTTGAACTCAATGTCGAATTCTTACAAAACTAGCACCAAGCGAATTAGTTTTGCCTTTGTATCTTTTTTTATAATAAGTTATTTAAGAGCAGCACGATCTGTGAACACAATTATTTTACATCCTATGAGATGAGATCAAAATTTTTCTAATGCAAACACTACTGCTAGCATTTATTTTTTAGTGGTTGAGTAATTCAACTATGCATCATTTAATTTCATACTTGCATAGTAAATGACATGGGGAATTGGATCAACTCTTTGTCATAATACAACTCCTATTGCATAATCAGATGCATCACAAATGAGCTCAAAAGGTAAGCTCTAGTTTGGCGGCTAAATGATGGGTGATGATGTCAACAATTGTTTTAATTTTTAAAAAAATACCTCATAACATGAATCATCTTGCTGAAATTTTTAATGAAACGTCTGTAAAAACCAACATGTCTAAGGAAAAAAGTTGTTTCCCTAACTGTTTTAAGTGGAGAAAAAATAGGAATGAAATCCGCTTTAGCTTTGTCAGCCTCAATACTTTTGTTCGAAATAATGTGATCGAAAAAAATAACTTATTTTACCATAAAATGGCACTTCTCCCAGTTTAAGACCAAATTTTTCTCTATATATTTCTGTAGAACTAGCATTAGATGATGTAAACACTGATCAAATGAATCACTAAAAATAGAAAAGTCATTCATAAAGACTTTAAGGAGACGCTCAACCATATCAGAAAAATGCTTAACATGCATCGTTGAAATGTTGCAGATGCATTGCATAATCCAAATGGCATTCTCCTATATGCAAATGTGCCAAAAGGGCAAGTGAAAGTGGCTTTCTCTTGGTCTTTTGGTGCTATAAGAATCTAGTTATATCCTGAGTAGCCATCTAGAAAGCAATAAAATTCATGACCCACTAATCTATCAAGCATTCGATTGATAAATAGTAAAGAAAAATAGTCTTTTCGTGTGACAAAATTCAATTTTCTATAATCAATGTATACACGCCACCTTGTAGTCACTCTAGTGGGTATTAATTCATTGTCGACATTAGTAACTACTATGACTCTTGACTTTTTAGGGACATCTTGCACAAGACTGACCAATGAACTATCGAAAATTAGGTAAATGATACTTGCATCTAATAATTTAAGAACTTCAGCTCTAACGACTTCTTTCGTATTAGAATTTAGCCAATGTTGCATTTCCCTAGGAGATTTAGCATTTTTGTCAAGATGAATATAACGCATGCAATCTTTATACTTTTTATGTCGACTTTGGTCCAGCTTAATGCCCATTTGTGTTCTCATCAAATACCTAATTAAAAGAAGATGAAATGTTTACTGGCAAAGTGTTTTTATCTCCTAAGATTGCATACTCTAAAGTGTTGAGTAATGGTTTAAGCTCAGGCTTCAGTGGTGATTCCGATGATAGGCTAAGTTTCTTCCCCGATGGTGCTAGTTGCTCTAATCTTGACTTTCATTTATTAGGATCCATCGGTGGTAATGAATCAAGTAAGGCATTGACCTCGTCAACTGATTTGTCAATATCAAAATTTAAACCAAAGTGGTTAAACATGTTTTTCATCACTGACGATAGAATGAAAGGTATGATCAACTAATTCTTCAATTAAATCTACATCAATAATTCATTCATCTCTATTACGAGGTTGCTCAGCAACATAAAGATATTCAACTCTATAGTCATGTTACAAAGGGCAACTACATATTTCTAGTCCTGCATTGAATGTGGACATCAGCAGTTGCCAAGAAACGTCGGCCTAGAATAATGGGATGTGCTTTTTCGAATCCTATACTGATTGAGTGTCAATCACAATAAAGTCAATAGGAAAATAAAACTTGTCTACTTGGATAAGTATGTCGTCCACAATACCACGAGGTATTTTCATAGATCGATCTACGAGCTGCGACACAACTGCAGCTGGGTGTAGTTTTCCCAATTCAAATTTCTCAAATACTAAGTAAGGCAAAAGTTTTACACTATCTCTTTAGTCGAACAATGTACTCTCAAATATGTGGTTCTCAATACTACATGAGACAATGGGGAGCTTAGGTCTTTGAATTTTAGAGGAATTTTGTGTTGGAGCATAGAACTAATGTATTCTGTTAGAGAGGCCTTCTTTTAAACATAATACTTCTCTTTTTAGTACAAAAGTCTTTAAGAAACTTGGCATAAGAGAGCACTTGTTTTATAGCATCAAGTAAAGGGATGTTAATACGTACTTATTTAAAGATCTCCATAATCTCACTTGTGAAATTTCTCTTCTTTGCTTTAGCTAACCTCTATGAGAATAGAGCTTTAAGGACTTATTCTCGTGGGCTGCTTTCTTTTTTCTCTTTTGGTAATGATTCTTCAAGTTTAAAGGTACAACTTAAGTTGTCTTTTTCACCAGCATCTCAACTTTGTTGTCAACTTCTTTGCCTTTTCACAAGGTCATGACGACTTTGACTTTTTCATGCTGCTGGGGTGAACTGGCACTAACTTCATGCACTACCCTAGGATTGAACACTGTTGGCTTGGGAATTTACTTTTCTCAATGGTCACTGCCAAGGTTTAAACTGAAGAAGCAAGTTGGCCCTCCATCTTTTTTAGGTTCGAAATTAATTGGGCTTGTGAATTTATGCCAGTTCTCATCTCATTCCAATGCTCGTCAATGATGCGATTTTGTTGTTCTAGCACGGAGTGAGTCAAATTTTTGAAATTTTGGAGTGCCTCTTTTCATGGTTTCATTTATGAGTAACTCCAATTTTGATTGTACTGTCTAGATGGTGGCTGAGAGATTTGAGGAGCTTAGTGAACTAGTTGTACTGGAGCTAGTGGAGCTGGACTACTGTTTCGTTCTGTTGGAATCTGTGAGATCATGAAAAGTTGAGATGTTCTCTCCATCCAAGATTGTAAGTATTTGAGTAAGGGTTGTAATTCGACTGCTTTCTCATTATATTAATGACATTGGTTTGATCTAGGTATAAATCATGATCAAATTCATTATAGCATCTGACCCTGTTGATTTGGCAGCCGTTAATGATGCTATTTTGTGAGAAAGTACTTCAACTATTACTTTGACTTACTTGATGTCCGATCCTAATTCGCCAACGTAGACTTTATTTACTCCTTTGATTTTTCTTACATTTCCAAATGATTAATTTCGTTGTTGGGAATTATCCGCTTGTTGCTAGAAGAAATCCCAAATTTCTAATGGGATTTTAGATATTAGCTCACCTCCATTTGTCACCATTAGCTACTCTTGTACACGTGGTTATAGTCCCTCCAAGAAGTATTGACATTGATGTCATTTCTCGTACGCATGATGTGGACATTTCAAGAATAGCCCATTGAATAGCTTCCATGCTTCAAAAAATTTCTTGTCCTCTTTTTGAGTAAACTCTAAGATTTCTCTGCGAATAGCATTAGTTTTATGCACTGAGAAGTATTTATTTAAAATTTTAGTTACCATTTGTTCCCATGATGTAATACTATTTGTAAGCCATGTACTGAACCAAGAATGAGCTCTATGTTTTACAGAAAGTGGAAGTAATTTAAGCTTAACATCTTTATCTAAAAAAATTTTATATTTAAAAGTTTAGCAAACAGTATGAAAATTATTAAAATGATTATATAAGTCTTCATTTTCTAGGCCATAGAATGATAGGAGACAATATAGCACGTTAGGCTTTAACTTGAAACTCCTAGTAGCTACATTTGGGTATCTTATGCATGAGGTGCTCAAATTAACTAAGGGACTGAAGTAATCCTTAAATGGCCTCTCTTGTGGTACTTGTGGTTGTTGTTCCAAATTCATTTCAATTTTATTCTCAATTTTAACTTTTGATACAATAAGTCTATGTGTGCAAAGTATCTTTTCCAGTTCAAGGTCTATAGAGTTCTAGATCATGTGATTGTGACCTTCGACCATGCATGCAAAGAAAATTAAAAAAAATAAGACTAATGAAAATATAGAGAGAGGAGAAGTTACGATATTGACCTTATCATACTATTACACACTGACTATAGAAGCACAGTTAAAACCTACGCACAAAGTTATTCACACAATATTTACAAAGAAAATTAACTCCATAAATTAAAATAACTTACCTCCCTGGCAATGACGCCAAAAACTTATTGTGCAAAATTTATTGTACTCGCAAGCGCACGAATCTATTATAGTGTAGATTAATAGTGACGAGCGTCAATCCCATAAGCAGGTAGATGTAATTGTGTGTAAAGTTCATTTTTCAAGTTTATATTAGTTGGATGTGATTTCTTAGAAGTATTGAGATTTAAATTAAAAAGGTGGCGAGAATAAATTAAGGATGAAACGATTCAAATGAAATACTTAAGTCTCTAGATTCACATTCAACACTTCACTATGCCCTTAATATTCTTTTTTAGTTCCAATTAATTTATGAGGGGGTATTTTCACTCCTCATAGTTCTCATACTGGTAAATATGGTATCAAGCACTCATTCTGCTAGAGAAAACAATCTTTTGCTAAATGTGATGTCAAGTACACATTGTGCCAAGTGATAATAATCCTATTATCGACAATGTGGCAAGGCTGTTCATTAAATAACTTAAATGCATTCTTTGTCAACACTGAGTCAAGATAAACCACTAATACTATAGGGGATTTTCTAGCTAATAAATTTAGCATAAAGTGCTCATCGTACAAAATAGAAATGATCTTGCACTAGGAAGCCGACATACCGTGCAAAATATTGACATGATTATCAAAAGCAAGGATCCTATTGAGCACATTCAACATCTGGAGGAGAACATCAGCCTATTGAGGAAATACCAGATGAATTTGAATCCCGAAAAATGTGTATTTGGTGTAAGCGCTAGGAAATTCTTAGAGTTCATGGTAAGCCACAGGAGAATAGCTAATCCTGAGAAAATTCGTGCTATTATAGAAATAAGGTCGTCTCACACATTAAAAGAGATGCATAGTCTAATAAGGAAGCTAGCTGCGCTAAATAGATTCATCTTAAAGGCGACAGACAAATGTCAAGTTTTCTTTAAGATCATGAGGAAGGGAAAAAAGAACGAGTGGACAACAAGGTACGAGGAGGTTTTCAGCAGCTAAAGGATTACTTGAGCATAACACCATTATTGTAAACTTCGGGAGCAGGGAACACATTGTACATTTGCCTAGCAGTCTCAGACTGGGCTATCAGTTCCATGCTGGTAAGGGAGGAAGGAAGAGCACAAAACTTGATTTATTATACTAGTAAAGCTCTCCTTGATGCAGAGACTCTATACCGGCCACTAGAGAAATGGGCCTTGGCATTGATGGCCATTGCTTGAAAGCTGAGACCTTACTTTCAAGCATACCCGATCGTGGTTCTCACAAACCAGCCATTGCGGCAAACCCTACACAAGCCTGAAGCCTCGAGGCATCTAGTAAAGCAGTCAGTGGAATTAAGCGAGTAAGATATCAGCTATAGACCACGAGCAGCAATAAAGGCACAAGCACTAGCAGAGTTTGTAGCAGAGTGCTCAGGGCAACACCAAGAAGCACTTGTAATTACAGGCAGTGAGGAGCCAAAGGAGCTACTAGAAGATGTGAGTGGGAATTGGTTGGTATTAGTAGATGGGTTCTCTCCAACTGGTGAAGTTGGAGCAAGGATAGTCCTATACAGTCCTAAAGGCAAGAAAGTTTCTCATGCTATGGAACTCAAATTTAAGGCGATCAACAACAAAGTTGAATATGAAGCCTTCATCACCGGATTGAAATTAAAGCATGCTTTACAAGCTGATAAGGTAAAAATTAAAACAAATTGACATGATTCAAAAGTGATTTATAACTCCCAATCATAAGAGTGTCTTATTACAATATAGCACGGTGAGTCCGAGGATCGATCCACGGAGAAAAAATTTAATTTGTTATTTCCTTTTAATTTATTTAAAAATATAATTTAAGTTCACTCTATTTAATTTAAGTGAAACGATGGAAATAAATTAGTTATGGTTATGGATCTACTCTTAATATTAAATATAATTTAATACTTAATTAATTGTATAAATTATCATTATTTTCCCATTAATTTTATTATGGATTAAGTACTTAATGTCCAAAAATTCAATTTATCTTCAACAAGTTAAAATACTATTTTACTGTACTTTATACTGAGATATTAAGAATTTATTATGCCAAACTCACATATTTGTCCACAATAAATCAAAATTTCAAAATATAAATATGGATAAAATTAAATAGAAAATAATTTAATTTATATAATTAAAAATCAAATTTAATTAAATCATACCTTTTTACTAAGAGTTTTACCTTACCATTACTATTAGTATTTAGCTAACATAATTGAAATAAAAATAATTATTAAAATTGTTTTATATATAAGTAAAAGAAATAAAAACAACCAGAATTGGAAATAAAATTAATTTTATTTATGAAAATAATTTACAAAATTGAGATAGAGAGAGAAGGAGAAGAATTGAGAGAGAAAGAAGTGAATAAGGTGTAGAGAGGTGCGTTTCACCCTCCCTAATTATACAAGTTCATGATCAATCCACATCACACACATAAACAAAGCCAATTATATTGTGGCCATACATTTATTCCACTAACCAAACATAAACCTAACTAAATCCACTCAAGCACACCCAACTCATTCCACTAACAATTACCACACCTAACATGATAAAAATTTATAATTTCGCGACAAAAATCGAGGAAGAACAAAAGTCATAGATCCTCCTCGACAATGTCCTAACTTTCGGACATCCGAAATCTAAATTTAATATCCGTTTATCTATTTAGAGCCTCAAATTAGGTAAAATTATTTTTATCTAATAAACACACAAAAAAAATCAAATATTTAGAAACATAATTTGAAATTCACAATATGTTACATAATTACAAATATAATTTATAATATAAGTACAAAATTATATTTTTACCCGCGAACATACAATTTTTAACACAGAATTCCACCTCATAGTGAACCATTTAAATGGAAAATTTCAGGAAAAGGGAGAGAAAATGGAGGCATACTTGAACAAAGCCAAGCAAATGGCGACCAGATTTCAACAGCTCATAATCGAGCAAATCTCGAGGGAAGAGAATTACAAAGCAGACATCCTCGCCAGGCTGGCTATCACAGCACACACGAAGATCCCAAAATACGTCCCAGTGGAGGCCAGGACCACACCAAGCGTTGAGGATGAACCCAATGTCATGCATGTTGATAAAGGGGAAAGCTGGATGGTTCCAATCATTTAGTATATTCAAGATGGGAAATTGTCAGAAGACAATATCTACCTATGATGCAACGGGATAGTACCACTCTTTTTGTCTCTTTGTGCTACCGTCATTGAATCTAACATAAAAGTAGTTTTAAGTGCAAGGATGTGTTTATTTGTTTATTAATAATTCAATCCCCGTTGTTTGCTAAAAATTTAAAAAAGTTGAATTTTACACCAACATCTTTTTTCCAAAATTCTCTTAACATGAATCACTAATCACCAATTCATTATCAATATGTTGTAGTCTCCACTCTCCAAAGTGATAATCAAGAGAGCAAACATGCAAAATACATAATAAAGGCAGCAAAAACTTATAATCAAGAGATCAAACATACCAAATGCATCGAAAAAGACAACAAACCTAAGATGGATTTTGAATTTTTGTTAAAGCTCTCAATTTTGTTCATCTACAAAAATATTTTTATGTGAAAAAAATAAACGCATTGACAAAATAGAGAGGAGTTTTACTTATAAAAATAATAATAATAATAAAACCAATTATTGGAAAGCTTTATAATTAAATTGTTCGAGGAGAAAATGGAAAGATGCACGGGTGAGGAGGAAAGGGGAAGAAGACACATAATAAAAAATTAAAAAAAATCAATTTACTTACACCTAAATTTCATTGTAGATGATAAGTACTTGAGTAGAGTGCGGGTACAAAAACATATCTATATGGTTTTCTTTTATGTAAAAAGTTCAATTCATTAGTACTTATGTGATATAGAGCAAATGAATCGTAAGGCAACAATAAAGTAGCTTCAATGAGAATGTCAAAGTTGTCTCTTATTGATTGCAATTGATTGATCACAAGTTTAATTGAAAATGGAAAAAATCCGGCAGAATGTAGAAGTGGGGGGTTGAAGAAAGAGGAAATAGAAATTGTTTTACTAAATTTTAAATACAAAAGAGAGTAAGGGGTGCAGAGAAAAAAGACAAAAAGAGGTACGGTGCATCCATTGCACCGTAGCTGGACCCTTTATAATACTTCAAAGTTATTTTAATTTCAGGAATTTAGTTGTTTGATGTGTGTTGATTTTTAACCTTAATATTAAAAATTTATCAAATATTTATGTTTAAATAAAATTAAATAAAAATTTTAATTCAACACTTAATGTTAAATGCTCAATAAATTATTTAATTGTAATCTTCAAAACTACTTTTACAGATATATATTGCCTATCATATAAAAGATCAATTTTTTTTCTCTTACCGAATTAATTAATTATGATAAAAATTTATCATCAAAATTTTAAAATAAATCACACTTGTTAACATCATACGTAAAATAAATTATATTTTCAATATGATATTTTTTTCAAATGATTTTTTTATCTTTTAGTTTGGTATTTATTTTAACAAGATGAGAACTTCCTCATTAGAACAGGACTCTCTACATACAAATTTTTATTTATATATTGACAATTAGATTCTCTAAATTTGTATTTGAATAACCTATAGTATAAAATATATAAAAATAAAACTCTGAGTACATTCTTATTTTATATATTAGTAAATTAAAAAAAACACACACACACACTAATAAATAAATAAATAATGTGTATAAAAATCTTTTTTTTTTTATTTGTCAGAAAAAGACTTCTCTAGTCCTGGCTCATTCTTTGTCTCCTTTTTACGTCATCATTTACATTAACTCTTTTTTTTTTTAATTACTTCGGCGTGCAGGTGCAGGCAAAGGAAACTAATCGAAATATCTTTTGGTTTTGATTCGCACACGTAGATGAGGAAATTAACTAAATCATTTAATTTCAAACTTAATTGTTTTGAACATGTAACTCAAAAGTCCGAACTTGACTTAATTAGTCTTTGGGACAAATGCCTGTGTGTATGTGTCTGTTAAAAAAATAATTCCGAAGAAAATAACTGTATCACTAAAGAAATTTTAAAGGAAAAGGGATTCCGAAGAAAAACAGTTCTTTAAATGAGGCACAAAGAGAGGAATTTGCAAACCAAAACTATTGGGATATAACGCAAAACTCTATTAAAGAATTTAAAAATATTACTGAATTTATAATTAATGTTTAATTCAAAGATGAAAGTTACATACTTCAACAATAAATTGGATGTTTTATTTTTTTTTCCCCTCTCTTTTGACTGGCTCTTATTTTGCTTTGTGCAATAGTACAAGTGGAAATCTTTTCAATATTTGTTGGTAAGAAAAATTGAAAAAGTTTGAAGGGAAGGATAGAGAGGAAAAAGTAGATAATAAAAGGAGTTCAGATTCTTAGTAAAATAGAGAGAGAAAATGATGGAGGAAATGAAGAAAAAGAAGACGTAGATGAGGAGGAGAGGATAAAGACATCCATGGCTTGAAATTAATGTATCATATCGTCTAACCCATTAGATCTCAGCCATTAATTTTTTTAATCTAAATTTATTTGTGTGTTAGTTACTGCAAAAAAATAAATAAATAAATAGAAGGGGTTTTAACTCAAAATTTTTAAAGAGCGTTGATGAAGAGGAGAGAGAATAAAGAAAAACAAATGCTGTAGCATTAATGTGTTAAAAGTAATGTGTCATATCATCTAATCCATCAGATCTCATCCATTTATTTTTTAGTCTAAATTTATGTTTGCATTTGTTATTGAAAAAAAAAAAGGTAGAGATGTGGGCAAGAGCAAATCAATGTTTTAACTCTTATCTACCTAGATTCGAACTATACAATATGATGGCCAGCCAAATAAAATTACTTGAAGATCACTCATACTCTTGGAGACATATGTATTAGAATATGTAAGAATTAGCATATATTTTGGAATATGTAAGAGTTATCATTTGTAAATATTCTTATCATTTGCCTCATTCTATCCCACCTTCGAAGTTTTTAATATATTCCCTTGGATTTCAAATCCTTGACCCTTTAATTACTTTTACCATAAAAGTCCAACCATTGAGATATTCTTTCTTATTTTATAAATTTATAAGTTTTAAAATTTATTTTAATGAAATTACATGAAAATATGAACTTTAAATATTTAAAATTTTAAATATATGTAATCCATGGGCTAAATAAATATAATTATTGTAAATAATATATTTTATGATATCTTTTATAAAATTTGAGTTTCGGGCCGGACCTCAGGCTTATTCAAGTAAGCCGAGAACTATCCCGACCTCAACCCTGAATCGGATATTACCCAACTCGCATCGTCCGGTTCAATCTAAATCCAGACCGAATAGGTATTTTTGACATCACTATTTGTGCATAACTTCATTTACCAATTTCATATAACAAAGCTGACATTTTGACAATTACATTCCCATGTCTCCTCCGCCAAGTTTATTTTCATTGCTAAACAATTCATAGACGTTGGTGCCCACAAAATCATTTAATGCGAAGGAAACTTCAATTATTTCAAAATCATTTTGCGACTAGAATCAACAGAGTTGGCCATGTTTTTGTGGCTAAAAAAAGCATCTGCTCAAGAAAAACAGGCTTTGGCCTAAAGAAATCATTAGTCGTGAAATTTTCTTATCGGCTGTCAAACATTGTTAAAGGAAACAGAACATTTTTCATAACAATCTTTCTTTGCTTATATGGCTAAGAAAGTTCGTGCCAAAAAAACACTGTTTCCTTTTGTCATTCAAAGTTCTTACCTATTATTTGCTTGCAATATTGATTCACTCAAAAAAGTGGATTTAGGTGATCGATTAGATAGTTGCTAATAAATAATAAGAACAATAGATAAACAATAATGATGAATACATAGCAAAAACAAAGTGCTTTATTTGCTAAAACTAAATTCACTCCACCGGAACAAAAAGCTAACTATAGTATGGGACTAAATGGCAGCAGGGATAGTACAAACGAGTTGAGCCTTCTTTACGGTGAGACCAAATTTTTTTTCTATGTCCATGTTCTCATCTTCAAGCTTCCAATTAAAAGAATTAATATGTGAACCCAATATTAGATATAACATTCTGATTGCTAATGGTAAACCAGGACAAATTCGCCGCCCACCTCCGAAAGGGATTAGCTCAAAATTCTGGCCTTTGAAGTCAACATCTGACCCCAAGAACCTTTCAGGCCTAAAAGAGTGAGGGTTGTCCCATGTACTTTCATCTCTACCAATAGCCCATACATTAACAAAAACTTGTGCACCTCTTGGCACTACGAAGCCTGCAATTTTTTCGTCTTCTAAGACTTTACGAGGGACTAATAAGGGAACTGTCGGATGCAACCTAAAAGTTTCTTTAATAACTGCTTGCACATAAGGTAAACGAGTGATGGCAGATTCCTCAATTGGGTTGCCTTTACCAACTGTTTGTTCTAACTCCAATTTTACTTTCAGCAAGGCCTCAGGGTTGCGGAGTAGTTCTGCCATTGCCCATTCCATTGTAATTGAAGCTATGTCATTCCCCGCAATAAGCAAATCCTGTTATACGAACTCTGTTAATTAACTTGTAATTTGTACTAGAAATTAAGAAAAAGAAAAAGAAATATTACCGCAAACAAGTGCTTGATATGTTTTATTTCAATCTTTTCACTCGTCTAGGATAATATTGAGCACAGTTTCTAACATATCTTTAGATTCGGTGCTAATACGGCAACAATGTTCTTGCCTTTTCTTCAATCGTTGATCAATCAAGCGATCCAGCACCTCGACCATCTTGCCAGCATAAAGTGTGTTGCGGCGCCTTATCCCCTGTAGGTCAAGCTTTTTGAGCAGAGGAAAATGGTCGGACAAGTTAGCCTTTCCTGCTTCTTCCATCATACCCCAAACTGTATCCTTAAATTTTCGCTCATTGGGATGAGCCAAATCAATAGAAAATATTGTGTTGGATAACAAATTAATTGAAGTATTGAACGCAGCTTGACCAAAATCTATTGCCTTACCCGCACGGCAATTTTCTTCAACATAGGAAAGAAGGTCTGAATTTCTTGCGTCGGAGGTCTTAACTGGCATCGAGTTTTTGACAAGTGAAAATATGCATGTTGCACATTTTTCGATAACTTCTCCACAGTGTTGAGACTGGCAGCCACACCAAACTGAATTCATGGTGCTGGTATGGCTGGGACAAGATTGATTCAGGGACCTTCCGATCACAGAATAATGAATCATGTTCTTTAAGGATAGCTTTGGCCATGCTTGGAGAAGAAACCACCATTGTGGTCACCCGGCCAAGTCTTAGACTCATTATGGGGCCATGAATCTTGGCAAGCTTCGCCAGGGACTTGTGAGGTTTGCCACCCACTTCCAGGAGGTTTCCGATCACTGGATAAGGCCTCGGTCCCGGTGGAAGCTCTTTGCGTCGTCCTCCAGCATTGAAACTTAAAGCGATCGCGGAAAACAATGGGAATACTATCCATAATATGCAGCAATTAACAAATCCATCTTTGAATTGAAGCTAATATTTTGATTTCTCTTTATTTGAAACTCTCATCAACACCGTCTCTCCCTTCACTTTCTTTTATGGTAGCTGGATTTTGGAAGTTGCTTTCGCTGCCACTTCAAGGTAAAATGAAATTATTCGCATGAGATTTGAATTGGACTTGTTCCTATTTCCCACCTTATCTACATAAAATTTACTCCTCGTCCACGATACGTCCGACGGGTGTGCAAAAATCAAATAAGGGCAATACCGAAATTTTACAAGTCAATTAACAATAACTTAGTGAAATATATACTTTTTTCGTACTTACATGATTTTTTTCAATTGAATAAGCTGTAACATGTAATAGTTTTATTTTCATAGTATAAAACTTTTTTTTCCCAATTAAAAGAACGATAATATAAATTTAAATAAAACAAAGTCTATAAAACATCAACAAAAAAAAAAAGGTAGCTCACTTGTTTTTAACAAAGGAAAGGAAAAAGAATTTGTTAAATATATATCAATAATTGTAAAGGTATAAGTTGTTATCACAACTAATGTTTGTGGGATCATATAATTTAAATAACATTTTTCTCTAAAGTTCAAAAATTATGAGAGAATGTGCAGTATTGCAAGGGACAAAATGAAGATTTTATATCTAAAACTCTTGATATCATCATATTTAATTTGGGATTCATTAATTTTGCAAAAATCTGCGGGCGCCGTGGCAACTTCTTGTCTAAATGGGGCTCTGCCTCTTACCTTGACATAGTTGGAGTAATGAAAAGATAATAACCATTAATTTTACATTAGCATGAGATTTGAATTTAGAGCCTTACTTGTATTTATTATCTCAAATTTTAAATAAATTAAATAATTTTGACATTTTTATCTTCATAATTTCATTGGTGCAACGGGAGTAACATAGGTTTGTCCTACAATAAGGTTAGAAATTTGTGTTTGATGGAAATAAATTTTACATGAATTGAAATGCGGTTTGTTGTTCGTTTTTTTTTTTACCTTATATAATACTTTAAACTTATTTTATTTTCAGTAATTCAGTTGTTTTATACATGTTGATTTTTAACCATAACATTAAGAATTTAACAAATACTTATGTTTGAATAAAATTAGGTTAAAAAAATTAATTCAACTCTTAATGCTAAATGCTCAAATAATTATTTAACTGTAACATTCAGAACAACTCTTACCGAAATACTTTTTCCTACCATATATACAAGATTAATTATTATTTTTTTAAAAAATTATTTATTTATGATAAATATTTATCATCAAAATTTTAGAATAAATCAGACTTACTACTATCAAAGAAATTTATAGTTTATTTACGTAAAATAAATAATATTTTCAATATGATTTTTTCAAATAATTCTATATTTTAGTTTGGTCTTCATTTCAATAAGATGAGGACTTCCTTATTAGAAGGAAACTATACATAAATTTGTAGTTATATATTGACAATTATATTTTTCAAAATTTGTATTTAAATAACTTATAATACAAAATATATAAAAATAGATCTCTATTGAGTACATTCTCATTTTCTCAAAGAGAGAATATTACTAAAATATTAAAATACAAACACACACTAATAAAAAGAAAAATATGTGTATCGAAATCTATTTCTTTTCTTTTCTTTTTTTTTTTTTCTCTTTTTGGGTCCAATCCCTAGTTCCCGACCTTCTTTGTCTCCTCTTTATCTCATCATGTCCATTAACATCTTTTCCTTTGCCGCATACATGCAGGCAAAGAAAACTAAGCATCTGGTTTCAATTGAAAATAAATTTCTTTTGGTTTTGAGTCGCATGCGTACATGCGGAAAATTAACCAAATCATTTAATTTCAAGCTTAATTGTTTTAAACATGGAGCTAAAAGTATGAACTTGACTTAATTAGTCTTTGGGGGACAAATTGTAGAAGAAATTTTAACGACGAAAAAATAATTCTTTAGTTAGGCATATAGAGACGAATTTGCAAGACAATACTATTTGGAGTGTAACGCAAAATTCTACTGAACAATAATTAAAAATATTACTGATTTTATAATTAGTGGTTAATTCAAAAAATGAAAGTTACATATTTCAGCAATCAATTGGATGTTTTTTTTTTTTTCCCATCTTTTCACTGGATCTTCATTTACTTTGTGCAATCAAGTGAAAATCTTTTCAATATTTGATGATAAGAAAACTTGAAAAAAAATTGAGGGGAAGGAAAGATATAAAAAAATAGATATGAAAGGGAGTTTAGATTCTTGGTAAAAAATAGAGAGAGAAAACAATGGAGGAAATGAAGAAAATTAAGAATGCTAACGAAAAGGAGAAAAGATAAAGAAAAATAAATGTTATAGCTGCAATGGGTTGAAATTAATGTACCATATCATCTAATCTATCAGATCTCGGTCATTAATTTTGTTTTAATCTAAATTTATTTGTGTATTAGTTAATTTAAAAAAAAAAAATAGAAGGGAGGGTAAAAAGTGCATATCAATTTTTTAACCCCTATCAACTATTTATGGTAACCTGTCAAATAAAACTATTTGAAAAGAGTAATGCTATGTATCCTAATATTTAAGTCCTAATTTGGATCCAACTAATATAGTATTCATTCATTAGATGGTAATTAAGTAATTTTAATTTTAGTAACTATAAAATTCATTATCCACTACATAAGTGACACATAGTGATTCAAGTTGGGATTCAAAGGTTGGGATCCTTAACATTATTAATTTGAAAAGAGTAATACTAAGTATCCTAACATTTAAGTCATAATTTGGATCTCAACTAATGTGGTATTCATTCAGGTTGAAAATATATTAAAATATCAATCAAGTTGTTAGGGCATATATATTAAAATATCAATGTATGGAAATAAATTTGTCATATTATCTAATCCATTAGAACTTAGCCATTAATTTTGTTTTAATGTAAATGTAAGTGTGTACTATTTTTTTTTTTTTTTCTTTTCATAAGTATATAAAGAGCAAAAACACAAATCCATATTTTAACCACTAGCTCTTCAAGATTCTAATAATGGTGGCTAACTAAATAACACTACTTAAAAACCACTCCATTAACCTTTTAGAGGCACATATATTAGAACATGTAAGAGTGCTCATGTATAACTATTTCTTATCATTTACCTTGTTCTATCTCACCCTCAAATTTTTTAATGTATTGCCATGGATTTTTAAACCCTTGACCTTTTAATTATTTCCATTGTAAAAGTCCAAACACGTGAGCTATCCCTTCTGCTTCACGTAAGATAAAATTAGAATTTCATTAACTTAGAAAGCGTTTGTTATTTTGTTACAGTCATATTTAAATTATTATTTAATTAATTAGTTTTCTCTTATTTGAGTTAACTCACAAAATTTATAGTTTGCAGTTTGCTCTCCTGTTTTGTTAGTTATTTTGCTTGTCTTTAAAACTTTGTATTTCATTATTTTTATCACAAATTTGTTGCCTCCTCTCTCTCTCTCTCTAGAGAAAACGTATAACTAAGGGTACGTTTCTGGGACTCTGGTTTGGCCAAGTATGGAGTATGGGCTGTGCAAATCTATTGTACCATGCACCAAATTGAAACTCTACAGTAAACGGGTGCTCTATTTCCGATAATATTAATTTTATTATATAGAGCTCAAAATCAGAATTCTAATATTAATTTTATTCTAATATTAACGGACATCATTTATAATTTTTGGACGTTGATTGTTGGTGGTCAGAGGTGGTCGTTGTTGGTTGTTTTAATTTTTGCTAATCAACCAAACAATAACAATTTAATATTATTTAAATACACAATCCAACCCATATATTACACTAAATATAATATTGTATTAACAATCTAATATAATATAATTTATTGTAATCTTTAATACATTCCAATATAGTTCAGTGCACCAAAGTCGCTGAACGAATTATGAAATGTGAGGAAATTGTCACAGGACGAGAGGTTACGAGCCCGTGCGGCACTCCCACATCCCATACTACAAGAGTAAGCGTAATGAAAGTAGCACAATATCGATTGGTTTTGTCCTGCCTTGGCCTCATCAGGAGAACAGCTCCAGTTCCTAACCAATTTGTGTAGGGCTGACCTAAACCCCTCTTCAACGTCAAGTCCTTGACTAGCGACAAGCTCCCCAAACTTTATCAAGTCAGCTTGCTTGAACTCCAAAGAATGTAGGACCACTGTATTCTCTCCCCCCCCTCAACCACACTTCTGAAACATATCTCCTACAATCAGCACAATCGTATCGATACTAGCATACAAGCAACGCATATCCTGGGCGTCATGATTGCGGTCCGTAACAAAATGCTTTCCTTTGAAGTCAAAAGCAATTAAAATTGTGCAAATGGTTAAGTGACCAGCGTCAACTGCCCGGCGATTACTTCATCTTGACAGTGATTGTATAAATTTTTCAAATAGAAAAGTTTCGTCAACATAAGATCTGAGCTCATAATTAGATTTTTCCTACTTACCTACAGCTCAATGACCTTACTGCCCTTTTGAATAGAAACAAATGGGCACTTTATATATGAAAAAGTGAGGGTACCATGGACCAGGTGCACAGTTGCTGGACCCCAAATAATAGGTCGGAATTTATTTCAAATACAAAAGTTTCGTCCACATAAGATATGATTTATAATTAGAATTTTCCTACTACCTGCAATACAAAGTCTATATTGCCGTTTTGAATATAATGCTATACGAAATCCACTTGGTAACTTTAATGAATTAATACAACGTTTAATAATCCCAGGAAGACTTTCTTCAATCATTTATAGTGCATACTAAAAACTTTCATCCTACCGACTTTCATATCAAACATTTAATGCTATACCAACTTTTTCAAATGAAACTGGCAAATACATCCATTGTAATACTTCTAGCCATGTTTTTTGGGTTAAAATAAAGCAACGAATTTAACTATTAAACTTATATTTAAAACCTCCTCCTCACCCAGCAGCAAAATATTCCTAACAATAAAGTTAAGAGGTCTGATATTCAACTCCGTGAGTGGAGAGGAGATTGAATTGTCATTATTTAAAGGATAAACTTCAATTCATCCCCTTAAGGTAGAATAATAATTATCAATTTATTTTATAAAAATATTAAAACATCAATTTACCCCCAATTACTGTTAAGAAGAATAAAAAAAAATCATCAATGCACCCTCTCCTCCATTTACTATCTTCTTCTTTAAAAATAAAGATAAATTAGAGTCTTTATACTTTTCGTGATAGGTTGTCATTTTAAGTAAGGAGTCAATTAAAAATTACCGTTATTTTAAATATATTAAAAAAAGTTTAATTTGCACTTTTATTTTGGAAAGAAAAGATTTACATACTACATGCTTACAATATTCCACGATAATTGCTACTAAATAATAAGAAGAAATAAACAACAATGACGAATTGATGATTACCTACATATATTGGCTACAATGGGCGCGGCCATGTAGTGCCCAACAGCAGCCCCTCTTGGACTATTGAAAATTTTTATGTGCATTTTGAACATTGCCCCACTATTAATTTGAAACACCAAAAAAGTCCCTCTTAGTAAATTTTAAAATATAAGAACTGTCGCGTATTAAAAGGATGCTTTATGTCTCTAGCTTAACAGTTACCACACATTTTGGACTAATGAACTTTTTCTTTTCCAGTTCTTCATTGCTCTTTTCCATGATTCTTCACACTTCACTCCTCTTTTATCTCGTCAAAAGTAAACTACCTCAAGAAATTTATTACTGATTTACTGCTCTAATTATTTAGGTAAATCCTCTTGATTGATTATCACTTCTTCAATCTTCTTGAAATTTCTCTTAGATGAAAGAATTAACATTATATTTTTGAAAAATGTTGAATTCTCATATTATATTGTTGATAATGAAGTTATCATTAAAATTTTATAAACATATGAAAATACACGTTGAGACACTTGTAAACAAATGTTTTAAGTAATTTAGATTTTAATATTTATTATTTATTGAATTTTTTAAAAAATATATTACTATTTAAACGTAACCTCTATTAGATTGGACTCCTAGCACCGCCATTGTTAATTACAACCTAAAATTCACTCCACCTAACTAGAAAACAAAATGGCAACAAGGGCCGCACAAAAAGGATTGAGGCTCGGTACGGTGATGACAAACTTTTCCACCGCGTTCTAATTTTTAAGCTTTCAAATTGTTTGGCATGCGTTATGTGTATCATCATTGAACAATTATTCTGCTAAATCGATTAGAATCTATTAGGGAATATTTGTAAATTAAAGACCACTATGTCTATATATATATGTGTATTATTGCTAAAGTGAAACTATCATCTAGCCCCTAACTTTCGTGGAAGTTCATGTAGACACCAAGATTTTCAGAAATAGCACAAAAGAACCTAAAGCTTGATAGATTTTAACGTTTGATAATGTGTGTAGGTAAAAAAGAAGAAGAAGAAGTAGTATTTGATTGAAGTATCTCATGAGAGGTTCTATCATGAGTTGTGACCCTTTTTTCAATTCTTTTAATATCATTTATACCCTTAGGTCCTAAAACACAAGATGAACATGGTGTTTGTTTTTATTTGAAATCTAAATAGACCTAAATTAGTTTGAATTCTGAATAGAACTGAGTATATGAATCTGAATGACTTATTCTTTTTTTTTTTGTCTGAATTGCTAAAAATAAATATTAAGTTATTTATTTTTTCACTTAAAAAATATAAAAAACTAGTATTTTTACATTTGTACCCTTTCAAATTATAAATGTTAAACAACTAATAAATATCTTAAAGAATTTAAATAAGATAATAAATTATCATAATATAAATCATGTTCAGTTGAATACATGTTAATTAATTTTACTGTAGTTTATGATGTTTTCATATGAAAAAGATAAAAATAACAATGTTGCTTTTACTTACCGAATTAGGGGATCAGAATCATTGATAGCCTTTACTTCGTAAAATATTCAGGAACCAGGATCGGAATCGTGGGGCCCACCACAATTTGGAAATGAGAAATGGGAAACTCATTTCCAAGGAGGGATGAGAATGAGTCTCTCATTCCCAAGATTGACCATTTTGCCCTCTCTAAAATTAAAAATACCCACTTTGTCCTCATTTATAATTAATTAATATGTTAAAATTAATTAATATATTATTAACAATAATTATTAATAATTATAGTTTTTGAATAAATAATCACAATAATTAATTAATTTATTATTGTTACTACTACTACTAACAAATTAATATAATTGTTACTATTAATTAATATATTAATATATTATTAACAATAATTATAATTTTTGAATAAATAATCACAATAATTAATGTATTATTGTTATTATAATTAATTAATGGCATTTTAGTAACTTGAAACAATTCAACTTATACCGATTTTGATTCCAAGATAAAATAAATACATCAATGAAATTTTAGCCTATTCCCATTCTAATTCTTACAGCTCAAATGAAAAAATTATTCTGTTTACCATTCCCCATTCTCATTCCATCTCATTCCCATTCAGCCCATCCGATTCCAGTCCATTCCGATTACTGATAAGTAAACACACCACAATAGTCTACCACTATATTATCACAAGTTATAAAGATGGATAGTAATACTAATTATTAAATTTTATTTAGGTAAAGATAATAATTAATTTAATTAATTAATTAGATAGGAATATTTTGTACAATATCTTTTAACGATATCATTTTTAGATTAAGCAAAAAGTAAAAAAAAAAAAAAACTTAGCTTAATAACTTAGTAACTAAATGACTGAAAATTTTCTTATATTGAAAAAGCAAATGGATTTAATGACTTAACTAATTAAAATTAAGTCAATTAAATCATTAAGTCAAAAAAGCCAATAGACCCAAAGACGAGCTGTGTGTGCATGACGAAGTACAAGACAAAATTACAAACACGTTAAAATTTGTTCTAATAAAGATGTATTTGTCTTTTTACGCTAATGGGCCAAAAGACATGATTTTTTAGTCAAAAGGTTATATAATAATGATCCTTCTATCCCAAATAACTCAGAAAAGAGAAAAAAGAAAAAAGTGAAGCTTGTGATAAAGATAAAAAAACATAGCTCCTTATTGCTCTAAAACATAACTTTTATTATATATACACACACTTTGGCTTGGCAGAGCAGAGTTAAAAATTTTTCTTATCTATTGGATTGTGTTGGATTTCGAGTTCATCTTCAGTTAACCTTCCCTGCAAGCAAGGCCGGACCAGCTATACGAGCCAGCAATGTTTCAATGAAAAACTAGTACATGAAACTTGCCAATAACAAACAGCGATGAGTACCAAGCATGAACTTTGACAGACATTTTCCACTCGGTGACAAATATTTAAGGAATGCTTTAGCGAAAGATAATTACCATTGAGAAATTCATCAGCGAATTACACCCAGGACAAATTTTTAGTGTCCATAGATGGAGCAGAAGTAAATTTGGGGATCGATTTAGTCAAACACGAGTGCTAATTGAATGAAACTCTATCCCTAAGTCTAGTTATACTAGTTATACTGATAATGCGCCGAGTATTATTTATTTTTAAACCATGCCAAATTACCTGGCTAATATAGATTATTTGTAACAAGAAAGGCCCTGGTTCAAATCCACTCTTCTTAGACTGTTCAAAAACTTCAAGAACTTCACTTAAACCTCATCTCAGATCTCTACTAATTAGCCAAAGTACAGAAAATACGCGGAGTATCTAGGCTTGCAATTTTTCGCCGCCATTGTACAAAACACCTCAACCGGTTCATCATCCTATTCTCAGCCTCACAGTATGTGCACTGTGAGATTGCTGGTGAAGAACAAGACTAAAACGCTAAATTATACATGCCTCCGTTCACCACTTCTAGGACATTTAGGAAACGTTTTATTTTTCACCTAAATATATATCTAATAAAAAATCTGATGCTGTGCATTAGAATCATTTTATGCAAACTCGTTAGTTTATATGTATTAAGAAACACAAGCACCCACTTGCAGCATTACACAGAGAAACCAAAAAGGTAAAATAATTTTTTTATTCAAAAAAGAAAAAATATTCAATATAAATATAAACATATCAACATCTTATTTTATAAAAGTGAATTTCATTAAACAGTTGAACTAATTGAGAAAAAGCTTTTACTTGCCGAGAAAGAAATAGGCTGCTAACTTAGGGTTAGAGGGAACTGCCTTTGCTCCACAGTCTTTTGAGTTCTAATAACTACCGAATCCGTATCTCTCCATTAACTATATTAATGCCTTTTTCCTCAATTCCCACTTCACTCACGAAAAGAATTACTTTTACACAATCACCACCTCTCAACTCTGTTTCAACAAAATCTCTTTGAAATTCTACAAATATACTCTTCTTCTTCGTAATTCTTTCCGATTGAAACCCAATAAAAACAATTTCTTGCAACATTCATCCATTTTACGGCTTCTAATTCTTTATTCTTTGAATCTTTCAAAATCTTGCAACTTTTCAAAACCCTCTTCAAACAAACAATCAAAACACACAAAATGGACGCATACAGTTGCAAATTCGAGTGAGTTAGGCAGACAAAATTTGTTATCAAGAGAAGACGTGGTAGGTTTACTGGTGGTGTAGATTCTGTTCTTCAGAGCCGCTTTTGTTTTGCACACACTCTACGGCTTGGGACAGAATGTGCATTTTTTGCAACCCAGCAATGGATGATTCCTTTGGTTTATCTTTTGATTATATTCTGCCAGGATTAAGATACAGTGAAGAAGGAAGTTTTAGGTTTGAAGAAAAGAAACAAAATTGCAATAACTCTACAGAGCCTGAGGATTGTCTATGGGCAGAGCAAGAGAAGTTCTTGTTACATCCACGGTGGATAGATGCTTGTTATTTCCTCCGGCGTAGGCAGCATGAAGATGATTATCCCCCCTGATCATTTAAGAATCTTCAGTTTTTAAGTCATTCTTGTAAAGTTGATGTTCAATTTAATAGCTATGTTTTGCTGTTAGCAATTTTGTTTCGCAATTGCTACACTCTTATATCTGTTTTCAGAAATTAACAATGGCTTTTTTTCCTCTTTTAACATTATGAACTTTTGATAGTTTAAATGTTTTCTATGATCGTATCTACTTAAATAATATGTTATGATCAAGTTTCATAGTCCTTGGCCACAGAAAAACCATGCGCTAATAAATACCTCCTCAGTTCCCATCATCATTTTTGTCAAAGTTTCATAGGCCTTTCAATTTTCATTATTTTTATTTGGAGGAAAACTCTAAGGAACTGCCTTTTTGAAGTTACATATTCTTGTACTATCTACTTTGAACTATCTGGAAAAATTAACAACTATTGTGCATATTAGTTTCTGCTACTGGCATTTGTAGTTGAAACAATGCTGCACTTTTAAATTACAATAAATCACAACTGTTCCATGAAGATGCAAAAAACTTTATGAGGAGGTGAAACAACCTCCGGTTCTATCGTTCAGCTGAAATACTACAAAATTCAAATGGTCTTTCCTTAAAAGTTTTGCACATTCTCGCAGGCTGCGACTACATCAAGGAACTCTACCCTTCCTTTCCAATGTGTTTGGATGGCAAAGATGTCTAATGAAAATAACCGAGAACTTGGCCACCCACATTCCGCCTCAGGGCCTCTTCATGATCCAAAACACCATCCGGAGTTGTTATCACAACATAGCCCCACTGCATTGAAAGATCAGAATGAAAAGGACACAAAATAAGTTCCAAATATTATGTCATTTATTGCTTTTTTTCTTTTGGGTGAAAAATGTTGGATTCATAAACATACATACTACACAATCATTCCTGCCAGTGAAACCCCACTTACTTCAAAGGGGGCAAGCATCTATAAAAGGACTTAAAAGTGATTTGAACAAACCTGTCTAGTTGGAAGAGCACGCAACGTGTACCCTTCAATTTCCCTTGCCTTGACATCCTGCCTATAAGTGAGAGCCCGACAATCATTTACTCTGCCTAGTAGTTCAACTTTGATTTTGCCCACCCTATGTGGATCATACATTTGAAAATCCTTGATGTATCCTTTAAATTAAAAGAAAAGAGAAAAAACATCAAGTTCAGAAAAAAAAAAAACTGCACAATGCAACTAGAATAAACAATAGCCAGTAAGCTTCAAAGATATGTGTACATTTTGTAGCCTCTACTGCAAAACAATTAAAGAACAGAATGAAACTCTTTACAAATAAAGATCGAAGAAGGTCTAGAAATGATAAGTTTCTGTCCTAGATGGTCCTATTTTATTTGTTTCATATAAATAGATCTAGCAGATGGAGAAATCAAAACATCTCATAAGCAGCTTAAACAAACACTTAGTGGTTAGAAATTATTAAGAACAGCAGTTTTACCACGAACCATGTCCATTCAGCAAAAACCATAAGAAAACAATAAATAAACCTAGGTACCTAATCCTTGACAAATGTACTTGCAAAACTGCAATCAATTAGTCTGAAGGATCAGCAAATGACTTCCAAATACATGAAGGTTAATCCAATTGAATTGCTCTGAAATCTACGTGGCACGATCCAGAACAAGAATAGAAGCATTATATCAAATGAAGGCAGGCAACTTGTTCAGTCCAAAATTCATGTTCATCAACAACCTTCCTTATACAATCAGGGTGCAAGCTTAAACCAGGAAAGTCTGCTGCATTTCACAGAGATTTTCATTAATATTCTGCAGCAATTCAGAGGCAAATTTTTCATCGCAGAGAATTCCATTTAGCAACTCTCCCTCCTTTTCTTTCCCTTAAAATTATTAACCAATGGCAGATACAGACATCTAATGAAGCTTTTTCACTAAAATTTAAGGTGTTGCATGCTATGCATACTCATGGAAGTAAATATGGTAGATATGTATGTGATGAGCCAATAATGTTAGCATGAGCATAATTAAAGAGTGAAAATAGCATTTCTCGACTAAAACTTCGATTCAATTTGTATATGTAAATAAATTTTTGTTCTTAGATTCAAATAATATAACCCAAGGCCTCGTGGACAAAAAATGTATAGAAATTGGATTTGATTATTTTACTTCGAAGTTTGCATGCAGGTATTATCATCCCCTAAAAAGACTAAGGGATGAGAAAATGGTCGAAAACCAAAGAGACCAAATTGTGCTAATGAACACAAAGTATTGCTTTATCACATCCATGAACCTGCTTCAAATCTCTCTGTCCTCCGTAGCCACCTCATGGTACTCCAAAAGAAGGTAAAAGGGAAAAATTGTCAAACTAAGCACCTGGTTAACTCTCTTCATTTATAGTTTTATACACAAGTCTACACACTCATGTTTCAACCTTCTTTATGGATTCCTAACTTTGAAACTTATTATGGAAAAACTCAATCACCTATTATTCTTTATCATTCAAGACCATACATCCAACAAATATTCATTGTAGAACATAACCATAAATTGAAACAAAAACAAACCTGCATGACTATATTTTCTACCATATAAACGTTACCCATGGATAATGATGCAAAAAGTAGAGAAAACTAAAACGAACTCACTCACAGGTACCATCAGATCAATCTAATTTACCTAGTGAAAATAACTTTTAAGTAGTAATCTGTATAAAATTACTTTGGAAATAAATTTATATATATATATATATATATATTTATTTATTTATTTACTTATTTATTTATTTATTTATTTAAGAGTAAGGAATGGGGTTCAAGAGTTCTTAAAAATTCCATAATTTCACAAAATGAAGTGAAAAACGAAAAATGAGAAGGTGAGGAGTGAAGATTACCTCGATATTTCATGATATTAAGAAAAGAAGACATGACAGTAGAGATTGGCTGCAACTCAACAGTAGCTTTGCCCCTCCTCTCTGCATTCACTATTGCTCTCAAAGCATCATTTAATATCCTCCTCCCCATTGCTGTCTGCACTGCAAATAGCAACACCCCAAGGCTTTCACATGCTCGTCTCAGGTAAAGGGTTTTTGACAAAGGAAAGCCAGTTCTTCTGATATTTTAACTAAATTGTAGCCTACACTGTGCACTTCGGGTTTGGTTTTATTTTGTTCAGAAAACCAAACCAAACCCAAAACAATTAATCATTTTTCTTTTGGGCTAGCTGGATTTTTGGGCATTTCACTTTAATTTTGACTTTTTTCTTCCTCATTTTCATCACATAAATAACATTTAAAAAAAAAAAAGAACAAAAACAATAATATCAAGTTCTATTATATCAAGTAGCTTCAGAACAAGATAAACACTTATCAAACACCTAGCCATACAATTACAGCCCAACAAATCAATTCACTTAAAACACATAAAGATTAAAACTTTATAAATAAATTCATATGTTCTAAAAATTCCCAACAACAATTTCATAACTGACAAGCAAAAGATGTTACATGAAAGTCAGAATTTAAATTTCATTACAAAGTCCGAATTTTGGCAGCAGCAAACCTTCGACGACGGCGGCAGCGGCGACGGATTCTAGGGTTTGTGAAAATCTGATCAATTAACATAAAATCAGCTCAGGTAATGAAACAAATCGACAGAGAGCCTCAAATTTCACAATCTGAATCTAAAAAAATAAAAAAAAAACTAAAACAGAGAGTAACCTTCGTGAGGAATGGCGGACGGAAACGGAGCAACGGCGGCAGCGGCGGCTCCGACAACGGCAACGGTTGGCTAGAATAAAACCTTTTTGGTTTCGCTCTAGGGTCTCCATTCTATTTGAAATGGAAACGCTTGCTATGTTATTTTCAATTTTGGGTTATTTTCAACCAATGCCCAAAAGAATCAAAAACTACCAAATTCTCCCATTTAAAACAACAATGTGTGAATTACACCCATTCCTTCAGTTAACCGGACGGACAAATCACAAAAAGGGTAGAATGAATATTGAATTCTAATTTGAACTAAAAAAAAATAGTAATAAAGTAAACTTAATCGTTTATGTGTTCAGAAAATCAAATCCATTCGAAATATATTAAAAAAACTCAAACAAACACGTGTTCTTTGAACAGCATAGAATCTAAATATAAAATAGAATTACAATAAAAAATTAATTTTATTTTTTCTTGGGAAAACAAAATGAAAAAAGTGATAAAATAAAAACTTAAGCATTTTTTTTAAAAAAATAAATTAAAAAAGGCATCTTTTAGCTTTTTCCTTTTTTCCTTGCAGAGAAACATAAGGTAAAAGCGATATTAATTAATTTAACAAGACAAGAAATAGTAGTAAAAATTTAAAATAAAACAAAATAGACCGTTAACTTAGGCTTAGAAGGAATAGTCATGGCGCGCCAAATTCTTGTGTTTTAATGGCTACAGTTATCTCTCCGCGCTTTTCTTTCTTTTTTCCCCCTCAATTCAATCACTTGATTCAAAAAAATCTCACTCAAAAAACATAAAAAATCAATTGGAACCCCCTAAATTTTATTACAATAAGCTCACTTTAGTCAGAAAATCGAAGATTTACATTTACATACTTAACATAATATCTCTCAGCTCTCTACTCATTTTTGTCTAAGAAAAATCTCTATCTGTCTTCTTCTTTATTCTTTCGGATTGAATCCCAAAAAAACGATTCCTTGCAACATTCAATCATTTTAAGGCTTCAATTGAATTTTTTTTTTTAAAAAAAAGAGAATCCTAATTTTTATATGGTAACAAATTATATGTCTGCTCTGTTCATAATCTTTCAATCTTGCTGCAAGTTTTCAAAAAAAAAAAAAAAAAAAAAAACCTTCAAATTATCAAATGCGCAAAGTGTTAACCAGCTTTCTGAATTTTGGCCATTAAGTAGTTCCTTGCGCTGTCAAAATCAAAATGCATAAGATTGATCAGAAACCGGCCTACAGTGTTCTTGAAGTTGCTGCTGAAGGTAATATATCTGTTAATGCTGAAAAACATTGACGTGCTGCGATGATCAGAACCAGGTTTGCTGAAACTATATTGAAATCACAAGAAAAAATTATCAGAACTGCTAAGATGTAGTTGAAGATGCAAAGGCAAAAAGAAAGACAAATTGGTAGGCTTGCTATATACAGGATCGAAATAAATGTTGAACGGAATGATGTTTTGCAAGTTACACAGGAATTTGAGAAGCTAATTGGCCTTCATACAAGTCCTGTTAGATCATTTACTCACGATTGTTTTAAGTGGTAGCATAAATCTCTTCCTGACATTGTAAATACCCAGGTTTTCTTTTAAATTTGATGCTCAATTTAATAGCTATTATTTGTTTTCTGTGGTTCTGTTAGGTATTTGCTGCATTCTTATTCTGACCTTTTGACAGATAATGAAAATGTTACTAGATTATGTGGTCATCTACTGTATATATTTTTGCACATTGTAAGTTAACTTGCTTATTTCAAGCCTATTAGATGAGGAGAATTGCATTAGGACAATATACTTTCAAATAAAACCTAGCTAGATCCATCAGTTCTCTAAGCTTTAGTCTATAATGCTTAGGATGTTGCTACGGCTACGTACAATTATATTGCCGCACTGTCCTATGGCACTTGGCTTGCCTGTTTCTGGCTGGACTGTGGTGTTAGAATTTGTCCAAACCATGGAGTTTAGAATCCTACATTTGGCTATTTTAGGAAAATATATCTGACATGGGATTTATGATTTTCTGAGGATTTTGGACGATGTTTTCTCTGAAGATGAATTGTTTTGCCATGAATCTCCTCTGCATATTTTTTAGTAACAATCAAAGTGATATTATGTTGGTGCATTCACTCAAAAAAGGGTCCAATATCACAATCTCATTTGTCCTGCAGCCAGTCAGTTTCCAAAATCCTGTCCAATAAGTTCTCACCGGTCACCAGTTTGTTAGAAGCTAAAACAGGGCACAAACAGAGATGCTTCAAATGGAGCTGGGAAATTACCATTCTGCAATTTATGTTTTTAATGAAATCTCTACCAGTGCATACAAGCCATCGATTGCAAAAAGCTGAAGTGGGAAAATGCAAATGAAGAAATAAAGAAAAAAAAATTGATTCTATTCATCGTCAATTCCACAATTTCTCTATGTAAAACAGTCAGTGATTTCTAGGCCTTCGTTAAGTTGTTGTAATCAATTTCTCATTTGCTTGTTCATGTACAGTCAAATAAACTAAAAAAATAAAAATTGTTTTAAAACAGAAGCAGGACAAGGAAAAAAAAATTAACAATTTATTAAGAAGAACGCGTTATTTTTAAAAAAGTGAAATACCCTAAACCGTTAAAATTAATATAAAAGATAATGACCTTTACTTGGTGAAAAAGAAAAGGGTAAATCGATTTTGAATTTGAAATACCCTTAAGGACTTACCAAAATATAAATTTGAATTTTGAGGTTTTTTGACCGTTAGGGTTAGGGTAGCGGTTAGATTTTAACCGCGTTATGTCTCAATTCATTTCTTACAATAACAAATAAATACCCAAAGCCCACTTCAATCAGGAAAAGAAATACATTTACAGAATTAATTGCCGTTGACAAAAAATCTGTCCCAAATTCTGCATTTTTCAACTCTGCTTTCTTCTTCTTCATAATTCATTCTTCTCCGATTGAAACCAAAGAAAACGAGTACTTGCAACATTCATTCATTTTAAAGGCTTCAAAGAGAAAAGGGTTTCTATGAATTTTGAATTCTTGATTTTGATGGGTACTATTCACAGAAAACGAAGCGGAAGCAGAAGAATCTCCGCTATCTTCGGCATGTTTGGGCAAGATCCTCTGCCATTACCAATTCTGATTCTTGCAACAGTGGCCATGATGATCTTTCTCGTCATCGCCCCTTGGATTTTCTCTGTTGAGTTGAGCATTATAACACCCACAGAAGCCAATACCCATTTGGTGCTCTGGCCGTATCACTTATTCTAGTAATGCTGGTTCAATTTCTATCTTCAACACAATTTTGGCTCTCAGAGGGATTCTTTCAGTTCAGGGTTACTGCTTTGATTGTGTTGTTGGCTTTCATGGCACCATATCAGAATCAGATTCATGCAAAATGTGGTTTTTATGGGTTTATTTTGTAGAATTATATGTGCTTAGCATTAGAAATAGTTGTATGTTTGTGTTTGAAATTTCTTAATTATTACATATTACTAGTTAATCAATTCAAAGTTAGTTTCCTAAGCCTGAAGCATTGGCAATATCTTGTAATTCTTTGAGAGTTAAGAGATACTTGTAAAACTAGGGATTTTTTCCTTGATGTGAGATTTGTAAAATGGTTGAAGCTTGATTAAAAGAAATTAAAGTACCTGCTCATGAAGATACGAAGGAATCTCAATTTCGCACCCAGAAACACTAGCAAGTGTATCCTTTGTCGCCTGATATACTTGCTTTAAGTAGCTATAGCCCATGACATAGCAATTACTTTTACATTAATTATAACCTTTAAATGGATTTCGTAAAACCATACACATCAGGATTGAATTTCTGCATTAGTTGCAAAATTTTATGCATTTATGTACTCAAACCCATTCAAATATGTTCTCAATGTGTGTTATAAACTAAAATTGGAAATGGACAGAGGAACTTCACATGTTGAGAGACTTACATTCTACAGTTCACGTTTTGAATGAAGAGATTGGTGGTCTTAAGATTAGAAATTTTTCACAAGCTTAAAAGTGGGAAAATGCAACAAAAGAAACGAAGAAAAGATTTCCTTCCTGTGATAAAGCAGTTGGAGATGAAGAATGATAAGAAGCAACCGAATCGAAGAGGACAGAATCTCTGAGCCTTGTGGACCATCAGCTATCTGATGCAAGAGCTTGAAAAGCAAAAGAAACTGTCTGAATGCCAGCTTCATTACAGAGAGTAGGTTACGCAGATGGAAATGCTGTGAAAGATTACAGAAAAGAGAGCCCTTGAACTGGCTGTGATGGAAACCAAAAATTTGGAATCTAGTGCTAAAAGCATTAAAATCTTCCTTGAAAGACTATACATGAGCATTCTCTAGAAGGATACATCTCAGAAGATGGAAGATTCCACTGTAACTTGTAAGAGAGTCTGAATTGAAGCTTGTGCAAAAATATTCGCAGAAAAAGCCTTCCAGGAACATCAAGAGTGGCCTTTTGGAGATTTTGAATGAGAAGGAAAGCATTAGTCATCTATAGCTTTTGGCTCTGTCAGTTAAGAAGGATTTGATGAAGAATTATCCAATGCCAAGCACCGAGAGAGAAAAAGTTTAAAAGAAGACAATGTTTAGTTGAACAGGACAAATGAAGAAAATGGCCAAGTCAAAAACTGGCATAATGATGTGTCATTTCGGATTATAAGAAGGAGAGTCTTGAGGGCCTTTAGCTAAAGATTTTGAATTTTGGAAAAGGAGTCATGCTTCAAAAATTTCACGGCTCACTGATCTCCTTCCGAGGATTATTAATCAGAGGAAGAGACAGAGCAGAGCTACTAATCTGGTCTGGACTTTAATTGTTTCTACCCATTAATTTCTTCTTTGGCTTATTCATTTAAAAATGCCACACTCATGTACAAAAATTCAAAATAAATAATAAATAATATAAATAAAATGTTCACAAATAGGAAAGCCGACATAAACTAATAAATTAATAACCTTTACTTGCAGAAAAATAAAAAGGATAGGGTTACAAGTTGAAGTTGTGACCGTCTGCGTTAATCGGCGCGCCAAAAATCCTGACCTAAACTGCCCCAAGTTAATGATTTAACTCGTTTCTTTCCCACTCGATTTAGGAAGCTTATTTCTGAGTTACCCAAATTTAACTAGGAAACCCAGATTTCGGAAATTCCTTTCTGTTTTCTTCTAGGAAATAATTCAATTAATTCCTGTTTTGTTTTGTTTCTCCGACCTTTGAAACTCTGAAGAAATATGGCGTGGGAATTGAATGATGGCGGGTCTTTTGACAGACTCCTGAGAGAGGGTGAAGATGCTGCTAATGGTGATGAATCTTTGAAATTCACTTTACTGACGAGGAAAGTTGTTCAAGGCCCTGTCGGAAAGTTCAGTCACAGAGAAGCTGAACACCAATGGAGAGAAATAAGGCCACTGACAATGTTGATCCTCTGAGGTTTTCCATACCAAAAAGAAAGAGGGGTTCTGATTCTGTTACCGCAGACTTGCCAAATAGAACGCCGTCACAAGTACTCGAAAACAAGAAGATTACGATGACTCTGAAGAGGCGCTTTGCTCTGATGAACAAACACAGCGACGTTGAAGATGAACAAGTGATCGAGAGAAAGCCCAAAAAGCAGAGGAAGAAGGGTAAAAAGAGTGTTTACAAAAAAGAAAGAGTTGTTGCTGGCTTGCCTGAATCGTTCAAGAATCTAATCCGAGAAGAGAATGGACCAGACCTACGGTTGGTGATGCAGAAAAAAATACACAAACTCTGATTTAAATAGTGATCTTAATCGTCTGTCGATACTATGGACAAAAGTCAGAAATGATGAAATTAGGAGATGAAAACAGCCTATCAGCAGACTCTCCAGATAGCAGAATTGCAACATGAAACTACGAGCGAGAAAAAAATCTTGTTTCTGTGATAGATAAAATATGAAGTAATACTGTAGTACTGTAAGTAGATACCATCATAGAAAACATTTATTAAACTATCAAAAGTTCACAATGTAAAAGGTTTCATGCGAGAAAGCCATTGTTAATTTCTGAAAACAGATAATAAAATGTAACAATTGCGAAACAAAATTGCTGAAAGCAAAGCATAGTTGTTAAATTGAACATCGACATTACAAGAAAATTGGGTGTGATTACAATGTCCTAAACAAAAATTTTCTATTCATGTACAAGAACAGAAGCTGAAAAGAGAACCCTAATATTACTTGCCCAATTGGGTTTAAGCTACCACTGGAAACAATCGCGTGTAAATGATCTGACAGGACCCGTTTGAACGCCAATTAGCTTCTCAAATTCCTGTGTAACATATAAAGCATCGTTCCATTCAACAGTTCTTTGAATCTTTTCTATCGCAAGCCTGGCGATTTCCCTTTCTTTCGGCCTTTGTGCCTTCTTCAACTCCATCTTAGCAGCTCCGATTCGAGCTTCAGTAAGAGCTTTCTTCTTTTTCAATCTTTCCTTCTCAGCTTTGTTGCTTTCATTCAGGATCTTGTTTTGTTGGGATCTCAATATAGTCTCAGCAAACCTGGTCCGGATCATTGCAGCCCGCAATCTGTTTTCAGAATCAACCGACATGTTCGAACCAGAAATCGAAGAATTATCTCCCAACGTGTTCTGCTTCTTGAGATTAACATTATTTTCACCCGCAACTTCAAGAACACTATAGGTCCGTTTCAGGCCAATCGTAGGCATTTTGATTTGGAAAATGGACAATACTCTTTTTGGGTTTTAATAATTTTCAAGAGGGTCTGGGAACTTGCAGAAGGATTCAAAAGGTTTAGCGAAATGCTTTTGAACAGAACAACGGAATGAGAGCAGTGGGTCTGGGGAATTACAAGAATTAGGGTTTTGTTGGACAAAATTTGAGAAAGAGCAAAGAGTTGAGAGAGTTTTTTGTTGATTCTTTTTCCTGAGTGAAGTGGGAATTAAGCAAAAACGCGGTTAAAATCTTTATAATTGACAGATGCGGATAAGCCGTTAGTACCGCGCGCCAAGACTGTTCTCAATAACCCTGGTAGAGGTTAACGGTCGATTTTGTTGAATTTCAAATTCCCCGTTTTCTTTCTCTGCAAGTAAAAGCTTTTTCTTTTTTGTTTTTAATTCTAATTGTTTAAAAATAAGATGCTACTTAATTTTTATATTTATTAAATTTTTCCTATCTATTCTGTTCTTTGAAATAATAAAAAATAGAATTATTTTTATTTTTTATTTTTTATTTTTATATTTTGGATAATATGTGCTGTTATATGAAGGCAAGTGCTTGTTTGAGTTTCTAAAAACATAAACAATGCCCAAATTAATGCTCTGATTACATTTGAGAGAAATGGGTGCTTTTGTTTTTTTTTTTTAAAAGAAAATTTTAAATTGCTTATTTAGGTCTTTAAAATGGGTATGAATCTTTTCCCTTTGAAGGGGTTAAGCAACACTTGATAATGGTTGAATTGAATCTCCGGGTGAATTTAGCAATTTAAGATGAATAATGGGCATGGT